>JAOVYV010000008.1:18014463-18025581 GCA_025674545.1 Hassar affinis
ACCCGGGGATCGAACCCGGGTCCTTCTTGCTGTGAGGCGACAGCGCTATCCACTGCGCCACCGTGCCGCCCCTGTTTATAATTAATTGTTCTTTTGTTTGAGACAACTTCTGCTTTGAGACTCGGTGTATGTAGCCATTAGAAGATGAGTAAATTGTGGCCATGAAGGGCTGCACACAGTCAACAACAATACTCAAACAGGCTGTGGCATTCAAGCAATGATTTATTGGTATTATCGGTACCAAAGTGTGCTATGAAAACATTCCCCCCACATGACACCACCTCCATCAGCCTGGACTGTTGACATAAGGCAGGATTGTTCCATGGATTCATGCTGTTGATGCCAAATTCTGACCCCACCATCTGTGTGTGTCAAAAAAGAGAGATTCATCAGACCAGGATTTTTCCAATCTCCAACTGTCCAGTTTTGTGAGCTTGTGCCCTCTGCAGCCTCAGCTATCTGTTCTTGGCTGAAAGAAGTGGAACTTGATGTGATTTGCTGTTGTAGTCTCCATCAAGGTTCATGATGTGCATTTTGAGAAGCTTTCTGCTCACCACAACTGTACAGAGTGGTTATCTGAGTTGCTGTAGCTTTTGTGTTAGCTCAAACCAGTCTGGCTATTCTCTGTTGACCTCTCTGATCAACAAGATGTTTGTGTTTGCAGAACTGCTGTTTACTGGATGTTTTTTCTTTATTGCATCATTCTGAGGAAATGCCTAGAGACTATTGCCTGATTATATAACTGCATAAACGAGTGGGTGTATAGGTGTTCCTAATAAATTGTTCAGTGAGTATATGTTAAAATGTTGTTTTGCACAGCCCAAATAAACTTCTTGAATGATGATCTGTTATGCACATTTTTTTATTGCTCAACAATACACAGATGATTAAATTCAGGTTTGTGTGTTTGCTTGTCTTAATAAATGCCACTGTAGTTTCCTTGATGCGTTTATGTTCATACAGTCAAGTATGTGGCCATTTTTATGTTATATCTTTAGATACTAAAGGATAATGCAGATCTAAGACCCGTTATATTGGTTATACTGTAAGTCCCCAATAGTCAGAGGTTCTCAGTCCAACACCCCTAGCCAAACATGTTCCTTATTTCCATTTCTGGAATTTGGTAACCCCAATCCAAGACTCCCAGTTATATTATGACAGAAATAAACATAACAATACATACAGTGAGAATAAGGATCATCCAATCCTTTCTCTTCCACCCTAGGCATTAATGATCACAATAGGCTAGCTAGCATTCCCCTTTAAACTGCTTGTTAGTATTTCTGCATAATAATTCACTGAGCTTTCCTGGTTAATTGGCTTTCATTTTCTAGATAACTGTCAGATATATTATGTGATATCCATGGTAGATCTGCTTTGACCTGATTGTTGTCCTTGCCAATTCTGCTTTAGTTCACTACTTTCGTATGCTTTATCAGCTTTAGTTTGCAAGTTTGCTCTCACCTTCATTCCTCTGAATTTGCTTTCAGCCTACACACATGCACTCAAGACCATCAGAAGGAGAGAAATTCTGGCACTATACAGGAGGTAGACATGATTATCCAGTAGACAGTCATGTTTTGTATGGCAGTTTGTATGGCTTTAAATAACTAAACTCATTTAAGTCCGTATGTAATAGTATTTTGCAGATTAAAGTTCTCCACTTTCAATCAATATGCATATTATCAATGTTTGGCAGTGATATTAATGATGAGTGATGGAGTTCGGTTGACAACTGTCTTTAACTGTAGAGCTAATAAAAATCAGCACTCGGCAGTGGACTTTCAGAGCCAGCAGTATGTTTGCAGTGCAATTGATAGGGAGAGCTTGGAGAGGTCAGGGAAGTGTGATTGTGTTGTCTCAGCAAGGAAGAAGAGTTATTGCACTTTCTATGACATATATATGACAACGCATAAAACCACATTGCAATCCCAAGGCTCAATTCCACTGAGAAAGTGGTCAGCATGGCACACAGTGCAGAAGTGCAATGTCCAAACACTGGACCTGGGATATTCAATTAGAGGCCTGTGTACAAGAGCTGACCCTCAAGCACACTTTTACTTGTTTTTTTTTTTATCAGCTACATAAATGAAAAAGTTGATTCATATTGAGGGCTTTTCACATGGCACTCATCCCTCATTAATTTTCAGAGAGCGGCCTGATAAAAGAGCACTAACAGGCAGCAGAGACGTTGACAGGTGCAGTTAAAAGACTTTAATTTTACAACAGTCATACAGATGCAAACTGTGAAGCAAAGATGAATCTGGGCTAAACAGGCAGTAGTTTGGGGTTGAGGCTCTGGGGGATCAGGGAAATGAGTCAGTGAGTCCTTGGCAGCCAGGTGTGTAGGCCACAATGTCTTTTGGGAGTTGTAGTTGGACACCAATTCTGGCATTGGCGAGAAAAAAAATCAGCAGGGCTCATTTTAGTTTCTTGATCAAACATCTCTGGCCCTCGTGGCCCTTCACATGGTAAAGTTTTTGTAATTTGACCTCACAATGAATAAATGAAATGAATGAATAGCCCTGAACTAGGCTCTTTCATGACTACTGTTCTCCTTGTAATAATAATTAGGCTAATTTATTTATGCCCCAAGTGTGCTTTACAGAATAAATATTATTAATAATATTATCTGTTAACTATGATTTCCTGCTTGCTTATTTATTTATGTATGTTGTTTTTCCTGATTCTCTATTTTTTTTACCCTCGTCTCTCAGGCTGTATTCTTCACATTAGGTTTTTATGCATTGTTCATTTGTCTGAGTTGAACTTTGGTCCATAATTGTTTCTCAGGTCTGAACTCTGATGTGCACAATTTGGTAACTCAAAATACATCCCATAATGCCTAAGGTCACATCACACAAAATACAGTTAACCAGATGTCTATGCATACATAGATACACACCACTAACACACTGCAGAGGGGAAACCCTAACAAGAGAAAGAACAACTGTGTGTGTTTTTGCAGGCTATTAAGGGAGAAAATAGAAAAACAGTCCCAGAGGAACCAAGGTGTTAGGACTCTAAATGACCTGTCTCTCATGGCGGACAAACTTGGTGACAGCTTAAAGCTTAGTTCCAGAGAATAGAGGGATGTAGAAAATAGAGCAAGGCTTTGTAAGGCTTCACATTTTCATAAGCAGGAGTGTGTATTCATAATAAAGCTGTTGTGAAGTCTTAGGGGAGTTTAAGATGAGAAGTTAGAAAGACATGCAGCAACATTTTAGCACCATAAGCCAAGATAATGATAAGGCAACTGAATGTCTAGCACATCAGGTAAAAGTCATGACTTTACACTCTCTATCCAACCAGAATCAAATGGTTACGTCCAACAGCAGACATTTGAAACATGGCTACTTAGACCTGGAAGGTAGAAATGAGGGGGATCACATGGCAACTTGTACACAGGGTGAAATTCATGCTGTTGTAGCAGAACCACTAAGACCAACACCCCCCCCCCACCCCACTCCCACATCCCTCCCTCTCTCTCTCTCTCTCTCTCTCTCTCTCTGTTTCTGGCTCTGGCTCATTTGCTGTCCTTCCTCCCTTGCTGGCCACTGAGTAATAAGCAGAGCCATCTCTCCCACAGCAATTATCCATAATTATCCTCAGCTCTTCTGCATATGCTTGGCAATGTGCTGTGGCACAGCAATTCCTGAGGCTTAAGTACTGCAGAGAATCTCAAACACTGGACATGTACTGTGGAGATGATGGAGAATAAATGAGGGATCATATCTGAAACCATAAACAGCTATAATAAGAGGAAGCATGTGAGAGACACTGAGATTTCCCATGTCCATAAGTTATCTTTGTGTTTATGTGTGTATGCACATACAAACTGCTGAAAAAGTTAATGTGCTAATGTTAACATAGAAATTGTACCTGTTTCAGGAGCCTCATACACTGCAAACTATGATGCACTGTACATTCTGACATCTTTCTATCATAGCCAGCACAAACTTTTTTCTGCAGAAAAAAGTTGCATTGGGTGCCCACTACCCTGTTGCTGGTTGTCCTTCCTTGGCCCACTTTTGGTAGGTATTTACTACTGCATACAGGGAACACCCCACGTGACCTGCTGTTTTGGAGATGCTCTGACCCAGTCATCAAGATGACATGACATGGTCAAGATGATCTGCTGAACTTCAATCCGAGCCACAGAATGGGGAAAAAAGTCGATTTAAGTGACCAACAACGCGGCATGGTTGTTGGGACTAGACGGGCTGGACTGAACATTTCAGAAACTGCTGATCTACTGGGATTTTCTTGCACAAATATCACTAGGGTTTACAGAGAATGGTCCAAAAAAGAGAGAATATCTAGCGAGCGGCAGTTCTCTGGGCAAAAATGCCTTGTTGATGTAGGAGGTCAGAGGAGAATGGGCAGACTGGTTCCAACTGATAGAAGGGCAACAGTAACTCAAATAACCACTCGTTACAACCAAGGTATGCAGAAGAGCATCTCTGAATCTTGAAGCAGATGGGCCACAGTAGCAGAAGACCACACCAGGGAACACTCCTGTCAGCTAAGATGCCACAGCCTACCTGAGTATTGTTGCTGACCATGTCCATCCCTTTATGACCACAGTGTACCCATCTTCTGATGGCTACTTCCAGCAGGATCACATATCACAAATCATCTCAAACTGGTTTCATGAATATGACCATGAGTTCACTGTAGTCAAATGGCCTCCACAGTCACCAGATCTCAATCTAATAGAGCACCTCTGAGATATGGTTGAACAGGAGATTTGCATCATGGAAGTGCAGCTGACAAATATGCAGCAAAGGCATCATGCTGTAATGTCAATATGGACCAAAATCTCTGAGAAATTTTTCCAGAACCTTATGAAGTGACCAGTGAGCATATATTTTTTTATCTTTGTGTATATGCATTGTTTAAAACTCATTTTTCTATCTAGCTCAGTCTCACTGCCCTGACAGCACCACCCCCCTTTCGGGTGTTTATATGTGTGTTAAGAAAAGTGGGTTACTTACTGTAAATGAGTTACATAAATCCAATGTATTATTTTTATTAAGCACATGGTGCAATGAGTGTCTTTGATTGTGGGAGTGTTTGAAAAGCATACATAAGGGAAGCCCACTCCTTTTTGTCCCATGATGAATAGCACATGCAGAAGAGCGAGTGTTCCTCCGTGTACTGCCACCCACTCCCTTTAACTGCTTGCACGGCGACTCAAATTACAATTGGCAAGGATTAGAAAGCACTGCACATTTTAGCACCAAGGAAAACACAGTAGCTAGGAGAAAGGAGTGAAGAAACCCACACACTCTGCTCAGGGCTTCAAATAATCTAATCCCTTTTAGACGAAGACCAGACGTAAAAAGAGGGACGATAGCAAAATGAAAGCTTTTCAAATTACACACATAAGAAGCAAACTTATAATCAAACTGACACGAAATTTATAAAATCGGTTAGGCTTCAGTTAGTGCTGATGTTTAATCCTTCAGTGAACTCTTACACTGAGACAGAATGGTATGCTGCTTATAGGAAAAAGTGGCATTTCTATATTATTCTTTGGCTAACAGAAACAAAATAAAGCCAACAAGCAACACTTTCAAAAAAGCAAACTGTATTTCAATTCTTAACTTCTGGTTATCTGGTATACCTATATTTTACAACAAAATAGGAGTGTTTTAATTTCAAGCAAACATGCCAGCTAGGTTAAATGGTTTGGCTACATCCGAAACCAAATCATATTGCAGTAAATAGTAATACAATTATTGATACCATGATACTGACACATCATAGGGCTGTCAAAGTCATTTAAAAATGTACCTCAAAAGGTTTAGTATTCAAACACATACACTGAAGTGGCAGCCTTGGTAGGTCCCCTAATGGACTGTAGAAATATGATGGCGCATGGACTCTACAATCTTGTGGAAATATACTGTAGGCGATAAACACCGTACTTCCTGCAGAGCGGTCCACAATTCTGTTATATTCTGAGGTATAGGATTTCCACAATGTGTTGCATTGCATCCCAGATGTGGTCGATAACACTGTGATCTGGTAATTTGGTGTGAATGGCAAAACCACAAACTCAGATGAGTGTTCCTCTAACCATAATTTGGCATCTCTAGATGTGTGAGGCGGTGCCTCGTCCTGTTGGAAGAGGCCAAACTGATCCGAATGAATGCAGGACATTAACGAGTGTAACTCTTCAGAAAGGAGGCATACATAGTGTTCACATGTCAGAAATGTTTGTGGATGTACCAGGGGTCCCATGGGATGCCAGCTAAACAAATCCAATACCAGTATGGAGCCACCACCAGCCGCTACAGTCCCCTGGGCATCAGGATCCATGGCTTCATGGGGTATTCCCCACACATGGATCCATCTGCCCGACACTGTTGTAAACACAACTCGTTAGACCAGGCCACTTGTTTATAGTCATCAAGTGTCCAGTGGCGGTGTTGCCGAGCCCAGACGATGCACATAGCTCTGTGTTGTGCATTCATCAGGGATACTCGAGTTTGGCATCAGCTCCTGAAGCCCATCTTGGAGGGATGTTTGTGGAGGCCCCAGCATTGATGTTATTTGGGGCAGTGTTGCATGCCTATCATGTGAAACAATTCGTGCCAGTCGACGCTTGTCACGTTCACCTAGAGTCTTTTTACGGCCACACTGCTTCGGAAGTTCAAGGTTTCCCGCAATTCTCCTAGTCATGGTACATGCTCCTACATGAAAATCTAAGCTTTGCTTCTACCTCTGAAATACTATGACCCATCTCACCAGCACCAGCTATTAAACTGCATTGAAAATTGCCATTCGTATGGCAGAAAGAGCTCTAGAAGCTTCCATAGACGTATATATTGCTTTATATACGCACTGCCGGATGCAACCAATGATGTGCATAGGTGACGTTGCTATATATTTTGCACAAGATTGTCCAGTACCAGTTTGTCTTCAACAACACACTTCAGTGTATATTTCTATTATACATAATATATTATACATACTGTAGTGCTACTACTAATGTTCAAATATTTAAGGGCTAAATATTTGAACATTAGCAGCAGCACTATACTATGCATTAATATTGCATATTCAGAATTATTCCAAGAGAAAAAGCTTTCAACCACAATGCATAAGGAGGGAATAATCAAGGAAAGAAGAAAGGAATGACCTGCATGCTTTTAGACACAGAGACAAGCAAGTCAGAGATGAATATAAAACAGCAGGTTGAGGCGCAGCCAGTCAACTCCTCTGTCACATCATACACTTTTCCCCCATGACCTCATTATCAATAGAAGAAAAGTAGGTCAGGTGCCATGGAATGCATGTATAAAATGCAGCAATGATTCAACACTTTTTTAAATTTTTTTTAATGATTCATGTATATGATGTACATTATAGCAATTATACTAGATACTAGATCTCAAAATCTTTAAAAAGATTTGGAATGATTCTACTAAACAGTGGAATATTCACCAGCGTATAAACACTGTGTTTGAGTGTTAATTCAGGACAAAATGGGAGGGAAAAGGGGTACAGTCTACAGCTTACAGTAAAGTTACTTTAAAGAGAGTTTAAAAGAAGAATAAAGAAGCTATCTATATCAGATTGAAACATCTACTTCTCCATCCATCCATCCATCATTGGCAGAATTTGATACAACCCTCACCATGTATTTACAATGCTATCTGTACACATCAATTCACATCACTTTCCAATTCACTCCAGACTCCAATTGCCATTGTCTTACCTAATAAGCTCCATTACATCATATTTGGCATCATATAGAGATTCAATATCCTTCTATTCAGCAAAATAGATAAAGAACCTTGGATGAGCAGAGAAATGTCTTCAATGTTATAATACATGTCTGGTCATGCTGACTTAGTACAGCCAGGCAGTTCTGCTATTAGAAATGACAGAGGTTAGGCTAAATATCATCAGTCAAAGTGAACAAGCTCCCTTCTGGGTGGAGACAGAGGTGGTAGGACAAGTGGCATCACTGGCATCCCTCTAGCTATAGGCTCAGTCTTGTCAACCTCCTGGGACTCGCACTCAAAACAACAGTACTGAGCAAACAATACTGTCATTTGTCATTTGGCCTTTCATGCTGTAGCCAAAGGTTTCGATAAATGTCCAGGAGCAAATGTTTTATCACAGAGGAAACATTTGATCTCGGAGAGGATGCCAGTCTGAGTAACTAACTAACTAATTGCAGATATGACTGAACTGTTTCTACCTAGAAATTTTAGGTTAGGAACCCAAAACCTTAAGCCAGAGGAGGTTGTTCTTTTGTCTTTCCATTGTCCCATAGTTAAAAGCAAAATGTGGGGTATTAACTAGTCTGGCAAACGTGTTCAAATAATTGACCATTATTCAAATCATAAAAAAATTGTTAAATTACACAAACCTGCAGCTCCGTCAATGAAAACAAACATTCTGAAACTGACAATTACGTTACCAGATTTAGGCTGCATTCCAATCACAAGCTGTATCCCTGCTCCCTACACATTGCACAGGGTACAGAATCCCAACGGCTCTTCATAGGGAACTCGGTTGCTAAAACGGCTCTATTTGGGATGCACTGCAACGTCATCAACAGCACATCTTGATTATGACACCGCACTGTATTTAGCATGATAAATCAAACAACACTGTTCAGAGTAATTTTGTATGCTGTAGGCACTTTTGCAATAAATGTGATGAAACACCAATGAACTGTGGGTATTGTATTTTAACTGCTTAATATATGTTTCGGTTGTCGTTTCTCCTGCACAGTGCTCTGGTCTCTCGTGTTCGGTGTTAAGACCTCCTAGCTTGTTAGCTATCAAAAACATTGCTAAACTTGAAAGGACGGAGATGACAAAGGTGACGGATCTGCATAACACATACGCAAACTCGTATGCACTTTTTTAAATCGATTATTATTATTGATATTATTTTTTCTTAGTTTCTTTACTTTATCTTTGGAATTCTCATTGTAAACTGTTGTCATACTGTTACTCTGTCCCTGATCATTACTTATTCATCTGGCAATTAATTAAAAAAAAAGTAAACTGCTTCCCATTGGTTTCTGAAGTAAAATCAAATCAGCCAATCACGTAGCAGTAGCACAAAAGAAATTCTGGAGAAGTGATATACAAATGTTCCCTAGCTCTCTACACACTGTGCAGTTCCCATTAAATAAATAAAACAATAAAGGGCAACAGTCATCTTTAATATTTCACTTTTATCAAATAAAGTCAAGTGAATAATGAGGCAACATTCAATAGTCGTTTCTCTTAAAGTAGACCAGTGATAAAGGGCAACAATATTTTAGTATTAACAACCATCTAACTTAAATTTCATGTCAGTCCTTATTGTACTTGCATTGATCATCTTCTGGTCATGGGTGCACTGTATTAACCACTGACCTGCCATGGCTTAACAACACTGAGCATAACAATAGCATATTGTATACTAAAGATGAACAACAATAATGAACAAGAGAGTACATACTTTTCCAACAGGGAATTTTAGCTCAGTCTTACGTTTCTACTTGTTCAAAGCAAAGGACCCGGAAAACAGGGAATCAAGTATAAGCCTCAGGTTTGACCCACAGTGGAGAGGAGAGCAATGGTCATAAAATTGGGAAAACAAGGAAAGCCTAATTTCCTGCATTTGTCAAGACTTAAAAAGAACAATCAAAGGTTTTCCACAGATTCATTATCAAGAGAGCATTATTGGAACAACAGAGCTTGTGGATGCATTCTTTCAGCACACACTCATCCTTTTCCACCAATGTAATTACATGTGATGTTTTTCTGCATTACACTAAATGCCTGTCTTTTAAAGCAAAATCGATCAGGAATTACTTTTAAAGAAGAAAGCTTTAATGGAATTGTGCTGGGGATTACTTCAGCATCTTACTGATGATGATTTCTGGAGGATCACTTCTGATGCTTTTAATCCACTTCTCTTCTGAAGAGAACATAAAAGCATCTTAAAACTGGACATGAATTGGTACACCAGGGTCAGAATAACTTAAAAGTTACTTATAAAAGGTCCAAGATCAAACATCTTTCCATTAGAGCCACTCGTCAAAAGCTGGCAGTAACTGGCAATGACTTCAATGAAATCATTATTCCATATCACACCATTTGCTCTTTATTTCACCTTGTTTCTTTATATAAGTGTTAAAGCTACACTTCAAATGTGAGCTATCAAATGCGTTTTTTTACCTCCAAGTTTTATTTCATATAAATTAGTTACATTTTACCAAAAAGCTGACAGACATTTTAATTAGCACGACAGATGATACAGCAAAGCATTTTAATAAGGTGTTGTGACAGGTTATAGTTTATATATATGAAAAAGGCACCTTATGCAAAAGGCATTATTTTTATCTACAAGCTTTGTTATTGATGCTTTTTTTTTAGTTCAGCATTCTTGGGTCAGTACTAAAACATTTTATATTTCCAAACATTACTTTTCCAACAAAAAAATGTATGTAACACAGAAATGTTTGTATGTCAGTAAAGAAAGCAGCACATTACACAACAGACAAATTATCAGACAAAAAACATAATGAAGGCTGCTGGAATTTGCATGCAAACAAATTATTACTGCATTGTCCACAAATCTCTAAGAATGAAATACTAAGTAGTAAGAAGGTACACTCAGTAATAAGAGTCTCTTATTGCTTTATTTTCTTGTATCGTCCTAATTTGATCTTGCTAAATCCATCCAGCATCCAGAGAAAGAAAGAAAGAAAAAGATGGGAAAGAAAGACCATTACTTATCATTATCTACAATTAATGGGCTTTTGTTTAGTTTTCATAGGAATATTTCCTATACTGCTGGTCAGTAGAGTGCCACAGAAGATCAAAAGGTGCAGGCTCTTTATTGGTACCTTGAATAATGAAGGCTTTATCAAGAGGCAGCGTTCTCTTACAAAGCCTCAATAATAAAGCATCTAAGAGTCTAATTCTCTAAGATCTATTCCTCTTGACATCTTATTTCAAAATCAAGGTGAACTGGACCTGCTCTTCATTTCTACACATGCATAGTAGGTTATTAATTTGTTAGTTTAATCATGCAGTATGTCTGTCTGAAAGATTCACTCACCATTTTTCTTATAATCATATATATCACACACAC
>JAOVYV010000008.1:18068303-18084988 GCA_025674545.1 Hassar affinis
GCCCTATGCTGCCGGCTAGGCACCGGCTCTCCCGTGACCCTGAAAAGGAATAAGCGGCCAAGAAAATGAATGAATGACAGGGAAAAGGTTGCTAGTGTTGATAATTATGCCCATGGTCATTTTCTAGCTAAATCTTTCAAACAACAAATTGCATTTAGACTGGTGGGTTGAATTGTCCATCCAGAAGAAAACAGGCAACGTCCAGACTATTTTAAAAACAATTTGTACCCTATCAGCAATTTGCATCAGGGGAAAGCCTCATCAATGTTCATCTATGTTACATGTCATAATTCTTTTTGCTTCATCATTTGGCTTTTGCGACATTGATGATTTACCTTCCCTTGCCTTTTCTTCTGTTAAATAGGATTTTCTCAAAATGTGGGTTCTCAAACTTGATAGCCAACACCAGCGTCCACTGATTCATCTTTTTCTGTGTCTTTCAGCCAGCCTGCCACTTCAGTGTAAAAATGAGAAACACGCTGTCCTTTCTGGGCTAATGTAGAAACATGTCGGTGCTACATAGTGGCCTCTGAGGAAGACAACAAGCTCCCATTTAGATATGAATTCTACATTCTCATTCTACGATAACAAAACAATGACTCACAGTTACAGGTGATTATACACAAATAAAACCATCATTTTAAATGCTGTATCCCATTTCTGCTAATAGATCCCCTTAAATCCTACACACTGCACCATTAAATATGCAATAGGTTACCTCTCATACAGTACTATAAGAGCCTAGCAATTAAAGTTGTCAATAACAGCCATCAAATGGATGACAGGCAGAAAAGGCCAAGACACATGCTGGGTGCTGCTAGTGCAGTTAAAAAGGCATTCCCTAGTAAAAACCATTTTAGCAATCTCTAACAAATCTCTAAGGTATAATGGTCAGATGACAAGTACAACAAAGTTGAAGCATTGTAACCTATTCTGTTTGAGCAGAGAGTACAAATAAGGACTGCTACATCACTGCAAAGTTGAATCCTGCTACCACAAACACAAATACACCACTGACACTATTAGCCAGTAGTCAAAAGGCATTGTGGGTAATGCAGGACAACATCAAGCCAAGCGAAAATGTCAATTAAAGAAGCTAATTCTAAAAAAGTCACCACAGAATTACAAAATAAATGTCACTAAATATCACATGGTAGTTATAATAATTACTATCCAAGTTGTTCTGGCGTGATTTTTATAAAGATTTTTTAAGAAGTGTTTCATTTTGTGCATCATTGCAGTAGTAAAGAAGAAAAGGAAAGGAAGTCTTATGTAGAGCATATATGAAATATCACCAATTATTCAGACTTTGTATTTCATTTAAAAAAAAAAGAGTAATCATGGAATTCATGCCCCTGGCATTTTAAATTATTACATATACCTAAGGATTGAACTGCTCTTATTTGAGAGGGCTTTTTTAAAGGCCAGGCAGAAGGATTATGGTGCTTTTAGCAGTGTCAGTAATTGAACAAGATTATGGATTATTGATCAGACTGGAGCATAATGTCAGATGAGTTGTAGCAACCAATTCAGGTTCTGCAGCTGTATTATTTTTCCCCATCGGTTTTCTGTCAAATCTTGCCGTTTGCTTGATGGTTAGGATTATCTGTCTTCTGGACTAGGAATGGCTGGGTGATATGTGAGTACTGTTTGTAGCCAATTGAAATCCAGAAGGTGGGATTTGTGTCAATGCATACAAAGAATGATGATGACAACTAATATTTAATTAAGTTGGTTCATTTATTCATATCATTAATTATTATAATTATACATTATTATTTAAAATGTATTTTAATGTCTGTGATTTCTGATATCATTAACTTTAATTACATGCTGTACATTTGGGCCCAAGTTTTCTAACTTTGATGGCCCTTCATTACTACCTACATAGAGAGCTAATTTGATTCTTTATATAGTTAAGGCTATGGTGTCTTGCCTCAGCTGCCAAATGTGTTTCTATTGAAACCTCCATTATATTAAATCTGGGTAGCTTCAAGCTGTTGTTGAAGACGTTAATGGCCACAATTTTACACCAATAGGTGCCTGATGTTGATAGTGAGTGTCGACATTAAAAAGCTACACATGTATATGTGTGTCAGCCAAACGATATTTTCTCATAGCCAGAATGAGTCACACTGGAGGCATTAATGACCAAAGCACTGAAAAAGTATGATGTCTCCCTGGTGTGACCCCAATCCCCTCTCGGATTATGAAGCTCTAAAGTAGGCAGGTCCAGCTAAATCTCACAGAGAATGCTGATTACAGCCACTCGACTCACTTTTAAACCAAAGCCCTCATGTTTTAATTCCATGACTCATCCATCCCACATCTCTGAACTCTCTCTCTCCTGAAAGATGTCAGATTTTTGAGGATGAAAGAAGTATTTCAAACTTTATTGGCCATTTCAGTTCTTTGGGGGATTTTGAGGACTTTGGGATTCTTACTCAGACTTCATCTCAAAGTATAGAAAGGCTAGTCAGGGTGTCATGCATTGTTTTCTCACCTAGGAGGTATTAAAACAAGGAGAAGCGGTGAGAGCTGGGTTAAGAAATAAAAGGTAATAAGTTCAAATGAGTGCCGCAGTGTTGGCCCTAAGCTTTTTTACCAATAGCAAGATTCTTAATTATTATTGAGCCCTTGGTTTATGAGCCTTTCCAAAGAGAATATAAAAAAAACATTCTGGGCAGGAGGCTGAGCTTTCAGACAGTTGGATCATAAATGAGAGAGTCAGATACTATCTGGCTGTGCATATCCTTTGTACACTTATGGTATAGCTTAAAGCTAATTATCAGAGCTGAATTCAGAGATACAGCTAAGAAAAATCGAACTTATGAATGAATGAATGAAAGTTACATTTATATAGCACATTTCTCAAACCCAAGGATGCTTTACAGTCAACATACAACTTTAACACCAGTCACACACTGGTGAGAAGCGGCAGCCAATTGCTCACAGAGTACTCTCAACCGGAGACCACAGCCCCCAGGGGAACTGAATGGGGTGCAGGGAAGGGAGAGAGGACAACACCCAGGACCATCCACCACTGGGTGGCAGACACACAGCCATTCACACACTCACACCAGAATTATACCTAACGTGCATGTCTTTGGGCTGTGGGAGGAAACCGGAGTACCCGGAGTAAACCCACGCAGACACGGGGAGGACATGCAGACTTTGCACAGAAAGGACCCAGACCGCCCCACCTGGGGATTGAACCCAGGGGTTAGGGGTGGCTCAATGGTTAAGGTGTTGAGTTACTGAATAGAAGCCCAAGTTCAAGCCCCAGCACCACCAAGCTGCCACTGTTGGGCCCTTGATCAAGGCCCTTAACCCTCAACTGCTCAGCTGTATAATATCGCCCAACTTATAAGGAGGCTGTGTGGAAATAGATGTAAGGTGGGTTAGAGCGCTGTCCAGCTCCTTAGCCACTTATGACATATTCAGAGGTCATTAATTTATTATTATGATTTGCTTATTACTATGTTCCCCTTGTTTGATGGACAGCCGACAGGTTCACAGGCAGCTAAAAATGTCCTCCTGCTTTCACAAACCACTAACTCCAAGCTTTTATGTGCCTCTCAGAAGCACTTCTGATGAAGAGTAGACTAGTCCTGCACTTTCCAAGGTGCTGTGCACCGGTTGACTATGATATTTGACTGTAGCTGTAAGAAATAATACAGCGAGGGAAATCAAAAATCAGTAATCTATGTCAGTGTGGCCAATTGTACTCGAGTAAGTAAGGAACCTATTATCAACAGGGCCCATCAGGTGGACCCTGATGTTATCCCATGTTATCCCATTCGCCACTATTTAAGGTGAATCCATATGTAAATCTGATACGGTTCTCCATTATGGATACAAGTTGCTCAAGGGGACGATATTGTTCTCTGTTGAGGATAAGAATAGACGAAGGTGTTGATACTGTTTCTGGTTTAGGTGTAGCTACTGTTAGCTGACTGTCTTCAGTAAAAGATACTTTATCTCTGCATTGTCTGTTGTTTTGACCAGTTTATGTGCTCCCAGTTGTAAACCATTAACCAGTCCCCAGCATGCAGATAATGCTGCCATGAATATTGTTAGACAGACCCATTTAGACATTTTTATATCTGATTCTGCGAAATATACAGGGCTTCATGTCCAGTGTTTTACATTGTAGTGAGACATTCTGCACTTGTGTCATCTAAGTCAGTCTCTTCCAGCTTGTGAAAATTCTGGGGTCGTTCCCATGGGCCAGACTGCTGTGCCACTGTGACCTGTTTATATGGAATGACAGATTTAGCCTGATAGCATACTAACACACAGAACCATGGCCAGAGTGGTGCTATTAATACACCCTGTGCACATGCTGTAGGACACACTGCAGTGTCACGCACAGCAACAGTAGTAGTGGAAAAGCTTACTGATGTAGATCTTGGTGTACCAAGATACCCTGGCCTAAAGCACTTGTCATTACTTTGTCTGTTTGGCCTCATTACACTGAAAAATCTTCATTCTGAGTTATGTGCTGACTGACTTTTAGTCCTAGTGGTACCACATATGAGATCAGGAGCTTTGTCTGGCTCATCACTTGCTGTTGTCCTCACGGCAGCCCAATGTTCTAATAAGAGAGTGTGCACAGATCCTGGCACAGCAGGGGCTCTACAGTGATTTGCATGCACTTTGAGAACACACTGTGTGCCCGTACAAACTCTAAGCAAAGGGTATGTCAGTTCTGAAGGTGCCAGTACTTTTAAACAATTAGAATGTGGAAATGAATTTGTCAGGTCTATGGTCACAACCAATTGGGTTTGTTCACTGCTCACAATACTTCTGTTATACTTAATGTGCAGAAAGAGAGTTAAACAATTCAAGCATCACTGTTCATTTGCATTGATGCCTGGCAGAACAAACAGCTCACCATGTACATGTGGAGGGAAGGTGCTCAAGCACCTGTTCCTTCCCCTCAATGGCCATGGCGCCCGTGTTGGCAAGGCAGGTTATTGTTTGTTTGACTTTTTCTGGTTTTTTTTTGCCTGCCCATGACCATTATCTAAAAGAGTTTTAACAATTAATAATGCTTAAACTATAAGTTAAAAATGCCTGATTGGCTGCCATCCATAAGCAAAACAGTGAAGTTTCTGGTAGCTGTAGATTTGTTAAGTTATCTTGTTTGCATGTTTGCCTCCCACTTTGAATAATAATAATAATAATAATAATAATAATAATAATAATAATAATAATAATAATGATAATAAATTTTATTGAATGGCACCTTTCAAGTCACTCAAGCTCACCTTACATCTCATAGTAAAATAACAATAAACAGTAAGCACATGCAGATAATAAATAAACAATCCTCTGTCTATAAAATGACAATAAAATAAACAAAGTCAATTAAATTGAATAAACACTTAAATAAAAAATATGAGTTTTTAAAGCAGATTTAAACTCTGTAATTGAATCCAGCATACAAATATAAAAGGGTAGTGAATTCCAAAGGTTTGAAGCACCATAAGAAAAAACCCTTGAACCCACTGTGCTGAGTTTAATGGCAGGAAGTGCCAATAGGCCTAGTGATGAAGACTGTAAAGGATGGAGGGGGGTATATATCTGAAGGAGATCTGTTAGATAACCAGGAGAGAGATTATGCAAAGCCTTAAAAGTTAATAGCAAAATTTTAAACTGAATCCGCTGTAACACAGGGGGCCAGTGCAACTGAATCAACAGAGGTGTAACATGATCAAAAGACTCTGAATGTGTAACAATTCATGCTGCAGAATTCTGAACTAGCTGGAGTCTGTGAATAAGCATTTTTGGAAAGCCTACCAGAATTGGAATTATGGGCCCCATTAACTAACAAAAATTAAACACACAAAAAGTAGCTCATGCGTTCTTGTGAATTTGAAGAAGCAGTAGTCACTGACACTGGCAAACAGGAAGATGAGTAATTTCTTCTTCTCAATAACTGTCAGTTTAAATTAAAATCTGAACCATTATAATATCTGATGTAACACAAGAAGTGAGCTGTATTTGGTGTTCCATGTGCCCCTTTTTTAATTTGAGCACCTGCTCCTCTAAAATTGCATGGACGTGCAGCTCACTATCCTGCCCTGAAATTCCATAAGTCATTATAAGAATGAATTAACAATTTATGAATGTTCACAAATTCATACGCACAGCTACAGGCCATGTGTTTGCTTTAAGCACACAGTCAGGTATTGCGTGAAGAGTAATAAGTCAAACAAAAGCATCACCATGCATGTGTCAGTGATGGCGCAGATATAACAATTAGCAAAAGAGAAAGGAACAGAGCATCTCTGAATCCCCCTTGACAAGACAAAATGGGAAAGTGGAGAAGTGTTTTGTAGCAGGCCCTTTTACAGGCTACATGAAACAATCATTGCATCAGTCCTAAACATTAGGTACTAAATCTGTTATTCAGAGATTAAAAGATCTCATTTTTGATTACAAGTGCTATATCTCCTAATTTTTTGCATTAACCTGATTATATTAAAAGGTAAAATCAACAGGGCCGTACAGTGATATGTATTTCTCGGCTTAAATATATTGATATATATTGATAGAGGCTGAAAGGCTCAAAATAAACTTGTTTTTCTCATCTTTTCCCTGAGGTATAGGTACAGTTGGCCTTTGGGACATAAATATACGTCTGATCTGTCTTCAGTGGATGGATTTTTGTCAGAAGTGTCCTTACTTTTGCACACGTAAACTGACACGTACTAGAGCTGCACTGACATTTCTGGCTTTCTGTGTCACATCTGATTTCACATCAGAGAGTCTCTATCTCATGCCCTTTCTCAGAGAAAGCGCACTGAAAAGTGGCCATTACCTTTGACAGCCAAGAAATCACCCAAAAAACCCTGTGTAAATTTGCTTGCTGTTCATGGACATGGATAACAAGCTGGAAACATTGTGTCATGAAGGATAATTAACACAACTGAGTATGTATGTGTGTGAGAGAGAGAGCGAGAGAGAGAAAGAAAAAGAAGGACAGGAAGAAAGAAAGAATAAATGTTCAATCTGTATTCAACACTGTATAATACATGGAGCATGACATTTAGTCATGCTGTGTTTTACATGTTCCATTTTATACATCAAATTCTACATGTACAAGCTACTTCTGTATCTATCTGTTCAGTAATAATGTACTCAGTAATAAACAAGTGTGCGTTTGGTCCCGCTTCCACTTTGAACATGGCCTCTATTAAACTCATTACTTTTCTTAGCTGACACTCCTTTAAAATGATAAATGCAGAGATTTTGAATATTAATCCCTGCACTAATGCACATTTATTCATGCTGACAGTCTAGACAGAAGCTCCATTACACTCAGGTCAGAAGTGTGAACTGGACAAGAAAAAGAAAAAAAGACCTCAGTGAAATGATAATATGGAGAGCATGCACTGCACCATTATTTAGGAAAAGGTGTGAGTGAGCTGAAGATTTGCTGACCCCTCTCACGTAGCAAGCTTGAAAAGGCGAAACAGAGATGATGAACAACCGTCCCAATTTACTCAGCGTCAGGTCCACCAGCAAAGTAAAAATTAGACATTCTTTTCTCGGAAATCTGGTGAAATTAGACCCGATGCGGATGAGTTGCCATCAAATGCAAATTGCGCTGACAGTAAATTGGTCTGAGACCTATCTGAGCAGAGGCACTTATAACCCCCGAAAACACGCCATGTCAGAATGGTTCAAAAGAAAATTGTTACACGTCTCCCAGCCTGTATGGAAAAGTAATATCTTTTAATATGTACGTTTAGAATACATCCATATATTTAAAGCAGTTTATATTCAAGAATGTACTGCAATAAACATAATGTATTTGGTTGTGAGCTTGTGACTGTGAATACATTTTCTTAAAATATATGGGAAATGCAAGGCAATATGCTTGCAACCAAAACCGAATGCATTATTTATATCACAATATATTATTCTAAAATGGGCTAATGTCAAATATTTGCATATATATATCTAAGACACACACAGACACACTCATGTGTTCTAAAGCATTTGTGTGAGAATGAGAATTTTGGGGATTTATTTATATTATTTTTTGCTTTCTTGCATTAGTCACTGCAGATGCATTTAAATGCAACAGAACAATGAAAATACTGTCCATGTAGGCAATCAATTTGTAAAAGGATTATACCAAAATATAGTGTTTTATTTAACTGTTTACTGCACATTATTGAAGAATCACCTAACCATCTACAATTTAGAGTATTTGCAATTGCCACTTCCAGCTAGCAGCTCCTGACTGCACAGCTCACGGTAGTATGTCCTGTCTTTTTATCAGCCAGGATAATTATTGTATCCTAACAAGATTTTAAAAACATGTATTCCTTCTTATAGCCAAGTGTTGTCCAGACTGAACTCCAATACATATGTTGTGTTTGAATGTGCAAATCAGCTCATTATATTCAAACAAATCTTCTTATAGCCAAGTGTTGGCCAGACTGAACTCCAATACATATGTTGTGTTTGAATGTGCAAATCAGCTCATTATATTCAAACAACAACCTTCAAACTTGTTAATTAAGATGCATGAAATGAAGGTTTCCATGGGGTGAAAAGTGGAATGCACCTTAGTCACAGTAACAGACAAAAAATCCTATCAGGTTTAAAAATAGGCATAAAAGTGCCAGGTGTAAATTGAATCCTGTATTTACACATTTAACAATGTTAAGGAATGATTCAGACTTATAATGACAAATGTTTCCACAGAAGAAAGTTTAAAGAGGAAAGAATGTTTTCTATAGACTTAAAAAACCTAAACTAGGTGATAGTGTGATTTAAAAAAGGTCATGGTTTCAGTACTGGGATGGGAAAATTATCGCGATTGTGATTTTAGTCATTTTCATGCATCCCATTCTTGGGATTGCCAACATTTAACCTTCATGATTTTCATGATTCATGATTATCCTAAAGCTCCATTCCTCATTCAATACCCACTACTGAGCTTACAAGACACTGTAATGGTCATGTGATATGGTTAGGCATGGGCCAATATTAAACTTTCACATTATAATGATTATCACATTTTATGCTATTATCATGATATTTTAAAAATGACTTTGTGTTTACCAGCCTCATTGTTTTCTCTCTCTCTCGAAGGATAAGTGCAGCTTTATTATGTTTCTGGGAAATTGCAAAGCCCTTTATACTGAAGTTTCCTGTGGTGGAAAACCTAAAGGCACAGCATTAACTCTGGAGACTCCTTCCATAAATGGAAAAATATCTTATACCTATGAACGTCACCTATAATATTCTAGTAACTACCCTTTATCACCCTCCACTTACGAGCATATTAATCTCAAGAGCAAGCCACTTAATAAAGTAATAATAATAATAATAATAATAATAATAATAATAATAATGATAATAATAATAATAATAATAATGATGATAATGATGGTGTTAGGACCTTAGGTAAAGATTTACCTGTTGGTGTATGAATGCTGTTAAGTAGGTTAAGTACTGCATGCAGGTTAAATACAGGTTAAATCCCAGAAATGCACACAAATAAACAAGCACAAGTACTCACACACAAGTATTTGCAGGGCCATGAGATATATCACAGGGAACAGAGGAAACCCTCTAACCTGCTTATACAGCATTTTTATGCCTATTACAGGATAATTTACAATTATGTGCTCAAAGACACTGAGATCGTACACAAACGTGGTGGTGTCATCTAATTGCTGAATTTGAAACAACCCCAGAATCAACTAAATGAACTAGATTTCCCTACGGTTTATATTATAACCATTAACTGACTTTAGTTCAATCTGTCTGTTTTTGATAAAAGCACTTACTTTTTTCTCCATTGTCATAGATGACAAAAAAGATTAATATGAATGCATCCTCACACATGAAAACTGAGACCAGTTAAAAAGTATGATATTTTTCAGGATATAATGTTACTTACTCAAATCCCCGGGATGCCACAGTGCCACTATAAGGTCCTTGAGCAGGATCCTTACATTAATATGGATAGTTTTTCACACATACTGTATATACAGAACACCCATGCCGTGAGCACGGATGCACCTCCATGCCATCACAGATGCAGATTTTTACACTTTTCAGTGGTAACAGTCTGGTTTATCTTTTTCATCTTTGGGGTATAAAATCTGATGTCCATTTACTCCCAAAAACAAGCTGAATCCTGAACTCACATTTCCACTTTCTTTCAGTTCATTTTAGGGCCCAGAGAAATCGCTGGTGTTTCTGCACAAATTTAATATATAGCTTCGTCTTTGCATAATACAGTACAAAACAGTTTATGAAAGTGTCCCAACTTTTCTGGAAATGGGGTTTGTAAAGATTTCTTGTATCTACCATCCATCCCATTGCTTGAAAATAGACTTTTAATATGGATGAATGGCCAACAAAGAGATGTGTGAGTTTTAAAAACAAAATAAATACATAGCATGTTTGATTTACTTCCTATAGTTTGGTTAATTCACAGTTAGACTGTGTTTTTACAGGAATTGAACTGCATTATGGTTTGTTTGGAAGCTTGGAGCCATCACCATTTGGGGTCAATGCTTGATGGATTGGTTTAAAAAAAATCCTATGTAAAAGCTAGTTTTCATTACACTGTTCAGAACCTAAACATTTTCGACTATAAAAGGTATTGCTGGTGAAGCACTGCTGCCCCACTTCATCTGTTATCTGTGGGCCTTGTCCCAATCTGTTCACACTGTGTTGTCATGAAGAGGTTAGATGCTGAGTTTTTTTGAAGCAGGATGTTTAAGAGCCAGGATCTTATTCAAATAAGGTACCCTTACACTTGTTGTTGATTGCTACAAGTAACCCTTTGGTAAAGGCATTTCCCAACTGTCAGAGAGGAATCAATATTGAACATTAAATCTTGTAGAATATATACCTCACACCAAAATGCTTTGTACTGCACCCAATATAACCATTAGACCAGCTGGCAGATACCCAGCAAATGGTGAACTTAATGCTGGTGTATCTGTCTCTCTGACAGCCATCATAGTGCAGCAAATAAGCCATATCTTCCATA
The DNA here is from genome assembly GCA_025674545.1 of Hassar affinis. Taxonomy (NCBI): domain Eukaryota; kingdom Metazoa; phylum Chordata; class Actinopteri; order Siluriformes; family Doradidae; genus Hassar; species Hassar affinis. The sequence continues at coordinate 18,079,339 of JAOVYV010000008.1, forward strand.
AAGCAACATATTGCAGCTCTTTATCTGTTACATTTCTGTAACCAGAATGTTGAGTTTCCTATTCATTCACTAGATTTAATGTTTACCACTGGCCAGATAGGGTCCATGTCTGTGGCTGTTGCACCGGCATTCTCAAACTCCAGGTTTATTATTCTCTTTATTCATTTGCTTTGTTTTTATGGTATCTACAGTATAGCTTTGTGAATGGAGCCCCATGGTGTATTATGTATTGCCCCATCCTGGGGAATCGGTCTATGAGTATATGAAAGGGGTGGTGATGATGAAAACAGTCTGTACTCTTCCCTTACCCTGATGAATTTCTGCATCTATCCCATCAAGTTTGCAGTTTGAAAGACAGCATGACTTCTAAAAAAGACACAGTTTTAATCAAACACCTACTGGCTTCAAATGACCCACGAAGCACCTTTATGTTCATAGTGCCAGAGTCAGGGATAATATCCATATACTGGACAGAGAAAATAAAACAGTCTGAGAGAGGAGTCAAGGAGTCTGTCTGTTTCAAAGTGGATCTCATGTAATCTCATGTAAGCCAAACAAATTGCATTATGGCACACACAAGCACACACACACACACACACAGTTCACTGTTTGGATTGATGGGTACAGTTCATTTAAAAAGTATCTGTACCCTTCATTAACATGAGAAATATTCAATATATCCCCCTCATCTGCAATTCTGGTAAGAACACCTCCTTGTACACCTGCTTATTCATGCAATAATCCAATCAGCCAACCTTGTAGCAGCATTACAATGTATAAACTCATGCAGATCCAGGTCAAGAGTTTCAGATAACGTTCACATCAAACGTCAGATACAAGATCCAATTTCGTGTAAACTCCACACACATTTGTTAATGAATATGACAGAAGAGCAGCAATTTATGAAATACTCAAACCAACCCATCTGGCAATAACATCCCTGGCAGAGTCAGAGTCACTGAGATCACATTTTCTGATGTTTGATATGAACATGGTGGCCTAATAGCTGAATTAGAAATAAACCCAGAATCAACTAAATGAACTACATTCATTGCAATGCAAATGCATAGCCTATGCAAAAGACATAGAAACGCCACCTATGCATGTCACTGGTTGTGTCCGCCAGTGCATATATAAAGCGGTAGATATCTATGGAAGCTTCTAGAGATTCTATAGAGCTTCTATAATCACGATTGTGCAATTTTAAATCAGGTTTAATAGGTGGAGCTTGTGAGATGGGTCATAGCATTTTGGATTTTCACGTATGAGTGGGGGACCTACCAAGTATATCAGCTTTTCTGGTACTTCTGTGTAAGTTATATAACCCACAGTTTATAACCCAAAGTTTATAACCATTACTTTTTTTATATATGTTTATATAAGTTTGTAACCAATTAATGCAAATTGCTGTCAGGGATTTATAACTCATACTCATACACTTTTCACAGACAGCCAAACAGACAGATCTACGTGTCTACGTATAAATGGGTTGAGAGAAAAAAATATTATTGATATTGTAATAGATATTGTGACTTTTGTTTGTCATGGAGGGTGACTTCCAGGTTTGAGGGGGTATCTTTGCAGGAGCTCCCAGCACAATACAGCGCAATACAGCGCAAGCAGGACACTCGGGTACTGTATGTCACCTACCATTCCCAGATTTGGAGTGTTTGTCTGAGTGTCTCTCCACAATGAGGCATGTATTTTTGCTCCTGGTTCTGGTGTGTTCAATAAAGTTTATTGCTCCTGATCCGGTTAAGTCATGTGTCCGCTGGCTTCCTGGCAGTGTGCCATGCCACTGACATCACAATATATATCACTCTGTGCATTAATGTACTAGTAAAAAGTAAACTAGAATTTACTTTAGTTAAAATTGACTTTTGTCATATTTTTGTAATCTGGTATTCATTTTTGAGACTGATTGGAAGCAGCCAGTTTTCTAATGACCTTTAAAAAAACTGTAAAATATTATCTGTTTAAATTTGTTCTTTTCAGTATTGCACCATTTCTAAAATAAAATATCATGTAATTTTTCTTGAAATTCTTTTTTACAGTTTAGCTGGCAGTTTGTTAGTTAACCTATATACATTTTACATATTACATACTGTAGAAATGTTTTCTTGTATATACATGTATTTCTGTCATATAATACACTTGCAATCTACACCTTGACTGATTTCCAACAGGAGAGCACAAAGAAATGTATCCGATGCAAAGAAAGCTTTATAAATGTTTGGAAATTGTTCAGCTCATGGAGTCAAACACCACAGAATACTCACAAAATATGATCAGACAAAGAATTTTTGCATATTGCCTATGTTACTGTAAAGGGAACCTGAGCAGCACTCAGGAACCAAACGCCAATGTTGATCAGTGTGTACTTAAGCATGCTCTGAAGCAGTGTCCCTCATCGCACCTTTTGCTAACGGCAGTGCTTTGTAACGTGAGGAAATTTGTCAGGGAGAATGAGAACTTCGTGCCTCATAGAGGGTTGTCTGTAGGGGTCATCTGCCAAGGTAATAATTTGATTGTCAGAAACAGCTATAGGTTTTGGGTGAAACACTCCTCATAGCTGTTATCCAGTAAGAGCCAAACTTGAGCTGGCCTTCCAGTTAGCTCAAAATTAGCATGTCAAGCCCAGATAATAACAAGCCCAGATAATGACAAGTTCAAACTCTGCTTGGTCAGCTGCCCATCAGTTACACTAATGCACATTTCCTCATGCGATTTTCACAGCTACACTTGGGCTGACTTTGACAGCTCCAGCTCCACAATTGGATGCTCTATTCACTCACTCCCCCTTAACAGTTACCTACTATTTAGTAAACATAGGATTTCACAATGAACACTACAGCTACATTTGCATGTGTGTATTTATTCCAAACGTTCTGTTTCTCCTTTATCACACCGTTACATAGATCTCACCATTCAAAATATTAACACTTTTTTTTTTAACATTTCAGCTTAAGGATCAGCTTAAGCTCAAACCTAAAATTCACAGAAGGAAAACCACAGTTGTGTTTATCTTACTCACAGGAATGGACTGAAATGGTTCTTTCCTAAATGATAAAGCATGGCAATTGTTTGCTGAAAGGGAAGTGGCTGCAGTCTGCAGTGCAACTGAGAATAACTATAATGGGTTATTTGAAGGCAATTTCTCTATAAAAGGCACCTGGGAGAATGAGCTGGATGATAAATTATAATTATATATATATATATAGTTTAGGCCTACATTATTTTCCTTTTATTGGAACCATAGTTACTTATAAATCAATTTATGCATTACTTTTTTGATAGTGTGTGTGTAAAAAGAATGTAATCAAGCACACTGGCCAAACATATGAAATATGGAGCACTTGATTTAAAAATCATATATACATTACACTCATATACTGCATTGACAGTTCAGCACTGCATAGAAGATCATAAATATATTCATAATACAAACGCCATTTTCTTCCTGCTGTGGAAAGTAATCTGGACAACACGCATAAAGCAAATATCTTGGACATCTTGACAAACTAACCAGTACGCTAATTGTTAGCTCCATTTTCTAACACACTGGTTACACTGCCACTGCACTGAAAAGTTTATCAAGTTATCAAAGTACTTGGATGTCTCTAACATTACAAACTAGCAGCTAGGTAGTTAGCATATTCTCTAATGCTAACTTGCTAACAAATGTGTATTAAGACTAATGAGTCTTATGACTAAAACTAATGAGAACAGCACTGACTGTGAATTACTACAGGATTGTCAGGGCAACTGACAGCTCAGGAACATCATATTACAGAGCATTTTTTCTGCTCTGACATAATAATGGGCTTTTTCATTTTAAGAGCAAAAACAAAACCCTGTGCACTATACCTTTAAAGATAAAACTTTAAATAAAAGCTACAAAGAAAAACTATGATTCAGAAATAATTTATTAACTTTACTTCCTATTTCTACTGCCATTATTTTCAATAGTTCTTTTTTCCTTCTGTTGCTTTCTTGTCTTGACTCTATTATAGCTCTTAGTGAAAGTTTGGAATTTGTTCGATGATATGTGCCCTTCATGGGGGTAGTTTGACCTTCACTGCCAGGCTTAATTGGACATGTACAACTTTTGCACTGCGTGACTGTCTCTTCTGAGTTTCTTACAGTTCTTGCATTAAACACAGAGCTGACGACACAGTGAGGATGAAAAGAAACAAAGTATGCACTGGAATGATGCAGTTAACAGTAATATACACAATACAGGGTTTCATCCAAGGGCTTTTATACTTTAAAGTGTTCAGCAGTGTAGGCCATGGAATCAGTAATTACCAGTAATATTTAAAAAATGTTGACAGACCATTTGTCAGAGTGCATTTTTGTAAATCTGTAATGGAAATGTTTTTGTTGGGACAAAATGCTGAACTATCCTCATTAAACGTCTTTTCTACAACTAACCAGCAGAGAAGCCCAGCTCCACTGTGGAGAGTTGGGAACCTTTAAAAGAAAAACATGTGGTGTATTATTAGATGGGAAATTGCAGCACAGTAACAGCAGTTTCTTGTCATAATTTGCACTGAATTGTACACAGTGTTTTCAATTTTCTATATATATGAAATTCATCATTTAAGTTTTTGTGCAAAAACCAATTCGATGGAAATGAAGAAGGAACAAACACTTTTTATTCTGATTTAATCACTTGCATTATGCACATAAAGCTGATGGAAGTATAATGGTGCATTCCTTTCAATTCTTGTGTAGGAACTATGGCCCCTGTGCCTATTGATCCCAGTGGAGGAGGTGAAGGCCTGTATGCCTACCAGGCCCTGTGAGGGAGACATAACCACTCAGACCTTTATATTCTACAGTTTACACAATACTGAATCCACACTGTATTACGTCATATTTGTTATGCGCTTCTAAATTACAGTATATCATATTGAAGCATGAATAAACAAAAGCATGAAATTCTGTGAATGAAAAGAAGTATGAAATTGTGGCACAACTTCAGATGGAAAGCAGTTCCTGTAATGTTGAGACTAATCAATGCCACCATGTCCAGTAAACTGAAAGAGGGTCAATAAAGAACTGTGATCTAATGGGGGATAATCACATTTCATAAGACCAAACCATCCCTGATTCAGAAATGGAGCTTTAAACATGGGTCTGAACTTAAGCTGATTAAATACAGAGGGCTGAGTCAGAGCTCAATGTGTCCTGCTGCCATTTATCATCTCAAGCTTATGCAACCCAAACTATTTATTTACCATTAATATTTTTACCAACATTTAGAAATTACAGAGCCATCAAAACAGCACCAGCCAATCACACACAGAAATAAGCAAAGTCTATACTGATATAATAAGTATGTCCAAATGTTATGGTGAATTCATATTTGGACAATTTTTGTCTAGCCTTTCTTGCTATTAATAAAACAAATGACATTTTCGTCATAATGAGACATACTTTCACTAATTTCTGTGAACCTATTAAGATGCTGACCTTTCTAACATTCTATACTTCATTTAGTGTAGCTGTAGAAAAACATCACTAAAGAGCAAGAAACATTTTTTTGAAGTAGCTGCATACCATTACATTTTACATTTACATTTATGGCATTTAGCAGACACCCTTATCCAGAGTGACTTACATTTATCTCATTTATACAACTGAG
>JAOVYV010000008.1:18114188-18124567 GCA_025674545.1 Hassar affinis
CTTTGTAAAGCTGCTTTGAGGCAATGTCCTTTGTTAAAAGGGCTTTAGAAATAAAATTGAATTGAATTGAATTGAATATAGTGTTGGAGCGAGGTACAGTGTTTGTGGCCTCTGCAGGGCATATAGCACTGAGTGTGTGAACAGTTGTTTGTCAGAAGACATCAGTGACTGACAATGTTTCTATAAAGACACCAAGGCTAGGCTGTTATAAGACCAACCATAACACGGGTAAGCAAGACAGCAGGAACCAGGGCCAAATATAATAAATCAATCCAAATCAGCACAGTTTGGCTTCCCTTTTCTCTTAGATAATGAGACTTAAACTATTTCCATCTTCATTTTATAAGTTTCTGTAATGTTTTGTCATTTTGGAGTGAGAGACATGGTTCATTAGATTTAATACCTGGAGGGTGTGGAAGAACCCTTCCCAGAAGGCCTTGCTATGAGTTTTGGCTGGCTGAGCTTATGATGTCTACATTATTTAAATTATGTAGTTAATTAGATGGATAAGACTTTTTTTAAAACCCCTGATATCTCAAGGGCATATTTATACTTGGCATCATGCATTAATTTCATCTTTTTTTCAACCTGGAAACACCAAAAAAAACACCAAAAGATCCACCATGAAGCAGATCTCCTGCATTACACACTTGCTCCCTATCATAACCATAGGAGAAATTATTTTTTATTATTTATCTCACCTTATCAACCTCTTACTGGTTAGGGAACATGACAAGGTTTACAGCAGAACCATATCACACTTTGCACCAAACAAAGAGTAGGCTTAACTGTTGACAGTGAGTGTGATTGTTGAGGGTCTAAAGAAATGGCTTCCATTATAATTATTCCTCAGCCTTTGCTTGAAACTGAAGGATTACAAAATGAACCACGAAAATTTTTCACAAACGTGACACAGCATGATAAAGATTTACTAATTATGTGAGCAAAAATCCATGGAAATATCACAGTCACAACTCAACATCCAGCCTGCAGGATGATCTACAGTACAAGCAGTGAGTGTATTCCCCTAGCAGGCAAAAGTGACCCAAATATGATATACTCACTAAATCCATTTTTTGTTAGGCTGTTCACATTGTTTTCAAAGTGGCCTATATCTGACATCCATCTAAACAGATCTCACTTCTAAATGCAGAGGAACAACATGTCATATGTAAAAAGAGCTTGCTATTCAGCCACAGCCTCTTCTTTGGTTTATGTCCTTGGTTTTATTAAAATTTACTTTTAACTTTCCATTTACAGTACAGCCAGGACCTTCCATAGCTGTGCTCAGCAATTTCTTTTGAGATCTCTTCAAACACAGACCAGTGCCTTTGTGCCTTCGAGTTTCACTTGCACTGCAATATCTCCCTAAATGTTCAGCAAAGTGTGCCCACAAGATCCAAAAACATGGCACACACACACACACACACACAAAGACTTTAGCGTAAGTATTTCTTACATGCATCAATACATTTCAGTAGGTCTTGTTGCTGTAAAGTATTACCTTCACCCTATTCTACACATTCTACATCATTTTAATGTAGCAGGAAATATGGAGGATGGGTTGGTGCTATTTATTATTACATTTAAATGTAATATTTATACAGTGTGTAAAATTTATACAGTAGCCCATCGCAAATTAGACAAATAACATTTGCTGCCAGAACCTAAAAAGAGCTCAAAAATGGACATCTACAAGTGATGGTAATAGCCACTATACACCTGCAAGAGACAAACCTGGAGCAATGTTAGAGACTTGTTGCTTGGTAGTGTGACCCCAAAGCTATGTTTGAGCTCTGCTACAACTCTTTAGCTTCTTCACCTCAGTTCTGTCTAATTGGATCTGGATTGGTTCTGAACACTGTATGTGTTCAAATGGATAAAATGCAAAGAGAACTGTGATATGTTGTAGCCTGTGTTAGATTATACTAACCACTTTCTTTGCTGATTTATCTTGATTTTCTCACAATGCAAACAGTTCTCTATATCCTTCTTTTCACTTAAGCTTTGAATATAGGTGACGCACTGATGTGCCAGTCATTTTTTCCCTTTTTTTTTCAATGGACTTTGCTTGCACACAGGCTGTGGATGACTCAATCCCACGCATCTCCCACAATTCTTTGCAAATATCTGAAGTTCCGGGGGACTAAAGGCCATTCCATTCCCTTCTTTTCTTTTGTATGTCACTTGTGTACTGTACATTTCAATAGCAGTTCACAAGCAATGCTGAAGGGTATAATCTTTATTCTTATGCCTGCTTTATCTAAGCAACAGTACAAAAAGTGTAGCACTAAATGTAAATGATGCAGTCTTCCATTTTATACTGAATAGATGCTGTGGATGCCTTATTATAGAGTTTTATGGTTGGGAATGGAACTGGCCTCGTCATTCAAATATTATTCATGAGTGCACTGAACTATACTTCAGACAGCTAAAAGTTGGTTGAAATGTAAGCAATGAAATCAGAAGCATACATTCACAAAAATGTAATTAGTTCTTGTTTTTTTGCTCTGTTACAGAGAATGTGTCTGTTTTATGTATTATTATTATTATTATTATTATTATTATTATTAGCTGAATATTGACAGAGTCATAAGTCATCGGTCACTTAGAGTTAAGCACAAAATATAATAATATGCAGAAAACCTCATGATTCAGCATCTACAACAGGGAAAATACTTTTAAGGAAATGGTGCTACGGAAAGTCTGAATTGCATAATAATAATGATTTTTATTTCTTGCTGACTTAAGTCACAGTGACATTTTATTATGCAATTGCATTCGGCATTGTTTACTGACAATAAAGTTGACTTGACTACACTTAATCCCAAATCGCATGCCGTGCAAAGCTGCTTAGGAACTGCTGACACATTTTACACCTCTCTTTATTAATAAAGCAGTGTGAGAAAAGACAACCAGTGCTAAAAATAAGCATTGCAAATTAGACTGTCTCTCACATTGTTGCCCTACATAATCACGGATGTGTTGTACAAAGAATGCAGGCTTCCTCATATGCTGCATTTGTACTGAATTGGTTGCCTTTTTAAATTAGACTGTGACAATATAATAACTAGTTATTAGCAAAATGTAAAATGTGTTATTGCTGAAAGAATTTGAAGTGATCCATTGAATGAATTTAATGTCATTAACGTGCCATCTTTTTATGGATCCCATAAGGAGTCTTGCCATTTTTATTATATGACATCGTTAGTATATCTTCTCCCATTGTTAGTAGACTTACTAGCAAACCTGAATACTTTTCAACCTCTTTTTAGTGGGCACTTGTCAGGAGGGTACTGGTCATCAGGAATAACAGAGAGACCCTACTTGTGATTTGTTCAATGATCAATGGAGAGAAAGAAGATTTATAATTATTATATATTCTATTTAATAAAAATGATAAGATAAGATATAAAAATAATTCATATAAATACGGGAGTGGTAGTGTCTTACTGTGATTAATACTGTATACAGTGTAGAGCAGGTTATAGCAGTTGGACAATAAATTTCAACTCATAAGATCATATTTTTAAGTATCTTACGAACAGCTGTTTGACACTTCCTTTGATGAAACGAAATTCATTGTTCAAAACCATTTTTGGGGTTGGGGTTGGCTCGCTACGTAGGACTTCTTCCAGCATCTCAATAACCTACTTTTTAAGGTTCAATGCCAGTTAGAATCCTCTCTATTTAGGCAGGCAGTGGGTAGTAAGGCAGCTCACTAGGTTTTGAGGCAGACCCTATATCTATTATATCTATTATACAGGAAGACCCTGTATCTATTATATCTATATCTATTATATCTTCGTTTCATTGTCATCCACCTTGATCTCCTCACTGAACGTCCAAATGATAAGGATTACAATGCAGGACTTTTACAGGATGGCATAAGAGTCTCTTTGAGTGGGGTCATTCTCATGAATTCAAGATAAAGAAGCCTTCCTAGACATCCGCCCTCCAATTCTATAGACCTGTGCAAAATAAGAATCTGAAATCAAGTCTGGAAAAGAGCAAAGCATACCAGCCCTGTCATGAGATGATTTTCTTAGCAGCATGGATGTAATCGAGTTTACCATGCTGTCAAAACAATATAAAGAGCCCCTTCTACCCAGTGTGTCTACTTGTCCAGTGGCGGTTTAATCGCCAGGGGCTTCCCATTCCCATTCCCTTGTCATAACTTCTCTCTAAGTAAGTATGCACAAGGACTAAAGGATCCCAGCTACTGAAATCTACAATGCGTTAAATCCTTTATTTAACAGACAAAAAGACAAAGAAAAGATTTTCTGTGTTTTCAACGAGTAACTTTATTCTATTTGTTAAATATAAACAAATTTAGAAATTGATGCTTGGAACACACTCAAAAAAGTTGGGACAGAGACCACATGTTTACCACTGTGCCACATCACCATTTCTTTTAATTAAATCCTTTGTAATCATTTGGGAATTGAAGATACTATTTGTTGCAGTTTTGCAAAGCATTTTTGCCCATTGTTGCTGTATGTATATGTAATCAATATCTGATTCTCCTCTTCATGATGTACCATACATTTTCAGTAGGAGACAGATCTGGACTGCAAGCAGACCAGTCAAGCACACGCACTCTATGTCTGACCACAGAACATATTTCCACTTTCTTCTAGTCCATCTCAAATGACTTCAGGCCCACATAACTTTCCAGCATTTCTGCACAAAATAAATATATGGCTTTCTCTTTGCATAATACAGTTTCAGGTTGCATTTCTTGATGCAGCAGGAGACGTTAGGTGTTAAGTGACAATACTTTTCCAAAGTACTCCCGAGCCCATGTGCCTATGTCCATCACGGCAGCATGATGGGTTCTCAAACAATACCACCTAAGGGCTTGATGGTCACACACTAGTAGCAGTATCACTGAATCTTTTCATGACATTATGAACTGTAGATGGTGAAAGACCTAAATTCTTTCCAATCTTGTATTGACAAACATTGTATTTGAACTGACTGACAGTTCTCTCATGAAGTTTGGGACAAAATGATGAACCTCAATCCATCCTTGCCTGCAAAGTCTAAGCTTTTGGTGGATACTCCTTTTATATACTCAATCTTGATGACCTCACCTGTTACCCGTTAATCTGCTAATTGTGGAACCTTCCAGAACAGTGTTTTTCAGTCCTTTGCATCAACCCCAACATTTTTTGAGAGTGTTGCAGTTGTCACATTCTATATATTTTTTTTCCATTTACAAAATACAATTAGGTTTGTCAATGAAAACGGAATTCACCGGACCAGGCCATCTGCTTCTACCGCTCCATGAGATGTTGTAGAAAGGAAGATTCACAGCATGAAAGTGCACCTGAAAAATTCGCAGGAACTGTGTGATGCAATCATGTCAGCATGGACCAGAATCTCAGAGAAATATTTCTAATATTTTGCATAAACCATGACATGTAGATACCTAGGCCATACCTAGAATTAGTATAGTGTTCCAAATAAAGCACAGTGAGTATGTATATATATATATATATATATACAGTATATACATATACACACATGATATATATAGCAGACCATGTAAACAAGTGATCTGTGCTTATGAGGTATTTAAAATGTTTTTTGTCTAATGTTTTGTCCTAATGCACTTCAAACATACAAAAAATGAACTGTTGTGTGCAGAATGAGATGTGTGCAGACTTTTGAGAACACGAACACTGAATAATACTAAATACTGCTACTCATCATCAATGTCACAAATAATAGAGTTGAGGTGGAGCTCTGTTAACAGATTTTCTTAAAGCCAGACTGTTAGGCTAGCATTTTAGCATTTGTTACTCTACCCCTGCTTGTTTATGAGCTTTGTGGGCTACATTTGTCTTGACATTCTTCCTGCAGCTCAAACAAAATGACTTAAACTCAGCTGATAAAAATGAAAATCGTCCCCAGTTGACCATTCATCTCAGCTCCTGTCAGATTCAGGCTGAATATCTGTAACTTCAGACCCCTAAAGCAGGAATACAAATAAATCTTGGCGTTGCAGAGCATAGAGACAAATTGCTCTGAGAGCTCCTCAGTCATGACTCATTACTTATAAGCATTTTTCTTCTGAAAACTAGAAAAGCTTTAAATATACAAGATGCCAATAATCGTAATATTGTTAAAATGATGATATATTACATAGTTATATATATAATATATAGTAACTAAAGCAAGCGCAGAGCAAAACACCCATGGTCAGTGTAAAAGATTATAGAAGAAGTTGTGAATTTTTGATGCTGTGGGGGTTTTCTAGCTCATGATCCTGGGTTACTTGCAAAGATTGATGCCACTAATTTAATTGGACAAGGTTTTGCTAAGACAATTTAACCCAAAGCCATGGTATATATTATTTGTTCAGGGCAGGTCCTGCTTTAAATCCAAATGAGCTACAGTATCTGTTATAGTTGAATAAACCTTGCAGTTTTTCAGTAACAAGAAACTGGAATAGAAAACAAAAATGCACTTTGGAAAACTACTGAAATCTGAATTGTAGATCTGTAAAAATATTGATTACACAGTAAATAAATTCTCAACAGCAAACATAAAAAATTGTATGAAACAAACTAACCCGATAAGGTTTATTTCAACAAGTCCAGTATGGTGTCTGTATTTGTTTTCACTGTCATTGCTCTATTGTTTATATATATTTATTCATTCATTCATTCTTTCATCTTCTTGGCCGCTTATTCCTTTTCAGGGTCACGGGGGAGCCAGTGCCTAGCCGGCCACATAGGGCGCCAATCCGTCGTAGGGCACACACACTCGCGCACACTCTCACACACATATATTATACTCATATCTTTGTAAGAGAGATTTTTGTAGGTCTCTGAAACAGGATGTCCATTGTGCAAAGGGTAAGATATACATTTGTTCTACTGGTCAAGGCTTGTGCTTTGTTCTGTCATAGAGCAGAATGGAAAACAAACAAACAAAAAGATTTTGTGGTCAGTCAGATTTAAGAGAAAATGTATGAATATGTATAGTTAACATAAACTTATTTACTTTCTTAACAAAATGTGATTTTATTGCTAATAGTAATCCAATGTCTAATCTAGTTTGTAGAGAGAATCAATTGGCAGTGTTAACATGGTCCAATTAATATCAGAATAACTCAATTATATGTTGCTCAGTAGTTTTGTGGGCATTGATGTGTTAATGCCTCACAGCTCTAAAGTCCTGGGGCTGAAGCTGACCTCAGGTGGTTGGTGGGTGGCAGTTTGTTTTATTTAAAATATACAGGATAAATTAATCTATCTGCAACGAAATTCATTCACACTGAATCACTGTGAACATTGCTGCACTGAACAAATTTGCTTTGACTCTACAATTAATGTTTTACAATGATCTTTTTTCTCTCAATGCAGTAAAAGAATAAACATTTCTGAAAGGATATGAACAAGGTACACTAAATAAAAATCTACCCTTAAATTAGTCCAGTAACAAAAAAAATCCTCAGCTATGTGACTTTGTTATAATCCAATATTTGTACTTGGGGCTCAAGTACGAATTAAGCTCATTTTGACTATAGAATTGACCATTTATATCGTCTTTTATAATATTTATGAATTAGTGTGTGGGCTTACGCATTTATTCTGTTGCATTCCATACTGCATCTCAAGCTTTTTGAATTGCTGAGGTGTTGCTTTCCTTTGCAGTAATGCTTTGTACACTCATTGTATCCTGTAGTTTAATTATAAATCATTGTTCAGCTGGAGTGAAAAAGCTGCTCTGTCATTCGTTGCCATATGGCTATATCTTCACTCAACTGCTAGAACTGCTACATTGTGTCCTTGTGCATGAGCCGTGAAGGGCCATTTCCGGTTTTAATTAGCAGAATAACACAAAAGTGGGGTTGATTGAAATTCAAAATCAATTTTTTTTTCATTTTTATCTTGTTTACTTGTTGCTCCAAGCAAAAAGGCAGATATGTCATATTGGCATCTCAAGTCTTCATTCTATTATATTAATATGAGTTTAATAAGTTACTCTGATAAACCCTGGCATGTGGTGCTAAATGATTATGGTGCTTGAGTGAGCCAGTACTGTATGCCTACACTATTACACCAGCAATAGGAACTAAAATAATCTCATAAATAGATAAATTGTGTCTTGTACAATGGACATCATCAGTCTTTTAGAAAGGTGTTTTTAAATGTTTCTGTAAACCAAACAAGCAAAACACTTCCACCAGATTTACATAATTAGCACTGATTTACTTCATACTTGTGAGTGTTGATGAATGCCAATTGTCTGTTTTATTTGTTCATTTAATTCGTTTGCTTTAAGTATTTAATTAATGCCAATAATATAAAACAGCAGGTTTTCAGGAAATTACATTTACATTTATTCATTTGGGAGATGAGGGGGACACGGTGGCTCGGTGGGTAGCACTGTTTACACCGGGTACTCCAGTTTCCTCCCACAGTCCAAAGACGTGATGTTAGGTTAATTGGTGTCTCTAAAGTGCCCCTAGTGTGTGAGTGTGTGCATGAGTGTGTGTGCGCCCTATGATAGATTAGTGCCCTGTCTAGGGTTGTTTCTGCCTTGTGCCCTAAGCTACCGGCTAGGCAGCGGCTCTCCTGTCATTTGGGAAATGCTTTTATCCAAAGTGACTTACAAGTAAGGAGAAATACTCAAACTTCAGTAGAGTAGGAGACCTTGAAGTAAATCTAAATCGATATAAAAAGGGCAGGAGATGCACAGTAAGTGTGAGTTAGGAATGTTATGATGTTAGAGGTGTCAAGCATTAGTGTCTTGATTTTAATTTGGCCAGCCATGTATGATCAGGTCAATGAGCAGCAGAATAACTTCTGGCTTAGCCAAAAATCCAGATGTGCCACCATATCTGTAAGTGTTTCAATATGCATGCTGGGAGTGCTGCTAGAAAGCCATTTCAGTAGCCAAGGCAAGAGATAACCATGGCCTGTGTGAAGAATTGGGTGGCATACAGTAAGGCTTGATTTTTCTAATGTTGTATAATGCAAAGAAGCACAACTGGAAAACAGATCCTACATGGCCAGTAACAGATAACTGGTCATTAATCAAGACAGCAAGGTTTCTTGCAACCTTGGCCGGAGTAAAAGATGAAGTGGTGATATTTATGTTGATATTGCGACAGATAGGTTGATTGACTGGGATAACCAAACATTTAAACATAGATTTGTTGGTTATGACTGCAGTACAGTGGCAGGTAGTGGACACTACGAGTGGTTACCGGTGGACAACAATAACACACAGCAGTAATGGCCTTTTATTCAAAGTTAAATTATTTTTTCCTATTTCGAATGTCACTATTTCCGATTCCAAGCAAAACATTGGTTGTGCCACATAAGTCCGTAACATGACCAGCTCATTGGGAATTCCTCTAGTTATCACTCAGAAATACACCTACCCCAATAATTAGCAGTTGTTTTTGTTTTATATTCATTTAATTTATCCACCACTTTCTGATAGCATATTTTGGAAGTTGGTTCAAATAGATCCAAAGCAAAGCACTGTGATGCATATGAAAACAACAGCAAAGACATAAACAGGAAATTAAGCAAAGAAAGGTGCAGGATATCTCACTTGTGCAATAACCTGTATCAGGGGTCATTATTGTTCTAAATGTACTGTATTTGTATTTATGCCAGGATGTCATGGGTGAATGGTAGCACAAAAAGATTAAACTATCTGTTCATGTTACCCAGCACAAGAAAAGACTTCTACAGCTAATAAACCACTCTCCTGGTGTGCAGGAAATTGAATATGGTCGGAAAATACACCTTTGGCATTCTTTTTTTAGCATTCAAGACCAAATAAAATGGAATAATATACTCTTGGGGGAAAAAAATGAACATCATGAGTTAGGTTAAGAGTTGGACTACTTGTTTTGTACCATTTTAAAATGAAAGCTGCCTAGTGTATGGGTTCCAGATGGAATAAACTAAAGAGCCCAATCGAGTTTTTATTTATTTATTTATTTATTATACTAATATTTTACAATATTGAGTTTCTCTTGTTTACATTTGTAATGATTGCATGCAGAAATGCCATCTATGACTAATGTACCATTTACAGTACCAGTCAAAAGTTTGGACACACCTTATAATTCACTGTTTTTCTTTTTTTTTCCTTCATTGTAAATGAATACTGAAGTCATCCAGACTATGAAGGAACATATAAGGAATCAGGAAGTAAACTTAAAAGTGTTAAACAAAACAAACTATGTTTCAGATTTTAGATTCTCGGCACCTTTTGCTTTGATTACATCTTTGCACACTCTTGGTGTTCTCTCAATCAGCTTCATGAGGTTATCACCTGAAATGATTTTCCAACAGTCTTGAAGGAGTTCCCAGAGGTGCTGAGCACTTGTTGGCTGCTTTGCC
>JAOVYV010000008.1:18138928-18149045 GCA_025674545.1 Hassar affinis
GGTCAAAAATAAAATTGCTGGTTGAATAAAAGTAAATTTAAGTCAAAATTTGCCAGGGGTATGAATAATTTCGGGCTGTTTTGACTTGAATATAAGCTAAATGGGGGGCACCTTGCCAATTTCTAATACTTTAAAATAGGGAATGTGCTGACAGACAATTTATCTTTGATCACAACAACAGCAAGAGTAATCAAAAGCCTTTGAATAGTGCATCAAAGAAATTTAAATGGCAGACATAACACAGAGTCCCATGGCTTGACCAACAAACATTCAGGGGGTTATATTACAATAAGTGCAAGAAAGAAAGCAGCATAGGGTGCAAGGCAGGAACAACCCTAGACAGGGCTCCAATCCAACGTAGGGCTATATATACGTATATATGCATATATACATTCTGATTCTATAATCTTTGACTAAAAATGTGATTAACTTTGATTAACAATTATCTTTTGAGAATTTTTAAAAACCAGTTAACCCGCAAATACCACATTTGTCAGCCTATCTCTCTTGACTTTCAGTAACAACTGTAATCTAATAGAACCATAGGGAGTACCACTTAACATCTTTGTCATTGCTGTGGATCTCGCTTCAGCTCAGGCGCCAGAGCTGATTCAGGATTATGAGGTTTGAAAATAGAACATCATTCATTAAATACTCTGTTCGGGAAGCCTCCCAGGGCACTGTGACTAGTTCATGCTTGGCGGTTGAACATTGTGTTACATGTATTATAGTGGAATGCTGCATTGTATATTCAGGATCATGCCACAGTTGGCACCTCATTTGTGACTAATTAACTGGGGCTCTGTGACCTTTACTGAGGTGGTGCCCTGGGAATGTCATGTAAAAGAGGATATATTGACACATAGCCTGGAATGCTATGCTTGTATCTTTGCCATGTACTTACTCTATGGTTAGAAACACCACACTCATACTTCAACTCATCTATTTTGTATTCATTTCATAAATGAATTTGATCTAGAGTACATCTACATATTTCTGAGACAGAGATATTTCAGAGATATTTCTAGTTATGTAAATGAAATTTCTGGTAAGCATTCTTGGCTCTTTCATTACTCCTGGTTTCTTTTGTTCAGCTGCTTCCAAGTTTGCTCAAAGATCCAAGATCCCAAGATCCAAGATCTCCTTTGCCACCTCCTGCATTGTCTGTTCCTTTCTATCCACCAGTTACTCTGTTTTTCTTTTGCTTTTTTCTGTTCTCCCAGTACAGGTATTGCACTTTGCTTGCCATAAAGCCAGTTCCAAGAGCCAAGGATATTACTGAGCCTACTGTTAATTCTTAAGGGTCACTCAGAGCTCAGCTGGTGGAAAATGTTTTTCTGAAATCATTCTGGAATTGCACGCAGATCTCTCTAGGTGCTTTCTAATCAGTTCTTTCAGTAATATAAAATGCAACCATCCACTCTTTATGTGGTGTACTATACAGCAGTATCATCATCAACATCATCATCATCATCTTCATCATCATCATCTTCATCATCACTTTACTTCTTTTTCTGCAGCTCAGACATGTCTGCTGCAGAAAGCAATCACGGCATATGTGGTGTCTCTGATGCAGCGAGCTCACCTTTGCCACATCCTGCATATCTGAGTAACCATGTCCCAGGAGGTGGGGAAGGTGGGAGGTCAACCATTGGTCGCATGGACTACTTTCGACACTTGGAAAGAGTGGAGACTCTGCGCAGCTACTGGGAGCTCAAACATGTTCAGCTGAAGGGTCTGGGGCAGGTATTCCTCTCACAGATGAATAATCAGACACTTACAACTACACACCTATCACCTTACCATCCCCAATATTATTATTGTATTGCATTGCATGTGTTTCCCCTTAATATCATAAAAGAATCTCAAAAAACATATTAGGGCTGATATTTAGAGTAAATCAAGCGATTTATAATTATAGGTTGGGGTTATGGCTTGTTTTGCTTTGCTTTTTTAATTAATTAATTAATTAATTTTTATGTAGAACGTTATTAGAATACACCACTAGAGGGAATTGTCGCACTGTTATGGTTCAGTACCTAGGCCTTTTTAGTATAAACTATCAGAATACTGTGCATTATGGCATGATTCAAGATTATCACATCCTTGCAGAGTAGTCAGTCAGTGGGGCCTACATTTGATAAACTCATACAAACACTAAGATTTCCATTAAGATTTCCTGATAGCAATATTATGGTCTGGAGTTTCATTACTGAAATAAAATATCTTCCATATCAGATAATATAAGGCCTTGGACATTTTGTTGCTGGTGCAATGGCAATATTAATAATCTTATCTAATCTGGCATTTCATATCCTTGGATATAACTTTTTGTTTTCAAAAGCAATCTAGGGTACAAGACATTTAACTTAAGATCAGGCCCCCATCTTGCTTATGTAACCTTACTAAATCCTTTCAGCAAAAAATGACATGAATGACACTGACATGAATTTTGATAAAATTAAGTAACGATGATGAAGTGTGGGTTTTATTTTGTCATTTCAGTTATATACAGTTTGTGCAATACAGAGTGAAGCAAAACAACTTTCTCCAGGACCTACAAATGCTACATAAAACAACACAGGGCTACAGTAGACAACACAGAACTAACTAGTGCTACATGCAAACAAGTGTGAGACAGTGCAGAATCGTGCAAGACAATACAAACAGTGCAGATATTATAATTGATGTACAGAAGTGGTGATGACTGGTACACCATTTTATACAGGATGTATGGAAGAATGAAGTGCAGAGTATGATACTGCATGCACAGCCAGTGAGTAAATACAGTACTGTAAATATGTAAACATAAAACCTGTAGCAGCAGTAAACATTTTCAAGTTTAAACAGGATGTGCAAAGTTGCAGAGGGTTTGGAGTGTGTGTGTGTGTGTGTGTGTGTGTGTGTGTGCGTGCATAGTGTTTGGTCCAGTTCAGCTTTTTTTGAGCTGTATGTGTAGTGTAAGGTCCAATCACTGGTTATTGAGGAGGCTGCTGGTTCGTGGAAAGAAGCTGTCCCACAGTCTGCCTGTGAAGGCCTGTATCTTTTCCCAGATGGCAGGAGGGTGAGAAGTTTGTATGGGGATGTGGTGCCAACCACAATATTGGTGGCTTGGTGGAAGCAGCGTGTGATGTAAATGTCTGTGATGGATGAATTCTGAAATGAAATCTATGAACAGCATTTGAAATAAAATCATGGAAGTAAATGGCATAGAAAATAATTGGCACGTGATCAAGCTGACAACAACTATCGCTTTATATTTATGAACAGTCAGCATGGTCTTTTTCATCTTTGGAACGTAGATGCTGATGTTAGTTTGTTGCAAAAACAAGCTGAAATGTGGACTCATCTGACCATAGAACGTTTCCACAGTCTGTCATCTTGGTTGACTTTGGCCCCAACAGTGCAAAATTAATATATGGCTTCCCACTGAAACTGCTAATTGTGGAACTTTCCAGAACAGTGTTACTTGTATAACCTTTTCAGTCTTATTTTGCCTTTGTCCCAACGTTTTTGAGGGTGTTGCAGGCATCACATTCTTAGTTTTTTAGATTTATCAGTGAAAATCAGTCACATAAAATGTTTAGAACAAATTACAGTGTACCAAATTACAGTGTACCAACTTTTCTGGAAATGGGGTTTGTACATAACTATTACTGGGCCAGTTACTGACTACTCCAACAACTACCCTTGATTACCAGTATACTTTATATGTTATACAGTACCTGTCAAGTTTTGGACACACCTCAATTTCAGTGTTTTTTCATTATTTAAAAATGTTCTGCATTGTAGATTAATACTAAAGTCATCCAAACTATGAAGAAATACATATGGAATTAACAAACCAGAATATGTTTTATATTTTATATTTTCTCAGTCAGCTTTATGAGGTAGTCACCTTGAATGGCTTTCAGTTAACAGCTATGCCTTGTCAAAAGTTACTTTCTTAAATTCTCAAATTACTTTAAGAAATGAAGGTCAGTCAGTTGAGATGGTTTGGAATGAGTTGGACTATAGAGTGAAGGCAAAGCAGCCAACAAGTGCTCAGCACCTCTGGGAACTCCTTCAAGTCTGTTGGAAAACCATTTCAGGTGATAACCTCATGAAGCTGATTGAGAGAACGCCAAGAGTGTGCAAAGCTGTAATCAAAGCAAAACGTGCCTACTATGAAGAATCTAAAATCTGAAACATATTTTGGTTTGTTTAACACTTTTAAGTTTGCTACACGATTCTTTATGTATTCCTTCATAGTCTGGATGACTTCAGTTTTCATTTCCAATGTAGGAAAAAAAATACAAACATCAGAAGGTGTGTCTAAACTTTTGACTGGTACTGTATGTAACAATATTACTTTGTCAGCACAGGGAAATGAGCCATTCCCGTCCTGCTGATCTGGATTACTTCAGCAATGTGTGGCTTTTAACAACATCAAATTGATGAGCTGTGCAATCTAGAACCATATTATTAGTGTGATTGCAATCATTAGTGTCACACTCGGTTTTTATCCCCCTTTTTTCCCCATCCACTTCCATTGATTTTCATTTCAGTTTCTAATTTTTTGTCATCTGTACTTCTGCTTGAAAGTTTGTATACACACTATGACCAGTCTGATCAAATGTATTTTCACTTTTGTATACACACTATGACCAGTCTGATCAAATGTATTTACACTCCCAGCTACTATATGCTTAAACACACACACCCCTGTGTTTGCTAAAAAGCACCCCTAACTACATTCTAACACACACACACACACACATACACACACACACACACACACACACAAAATCATGAGTCTAAGCAAATGTTTTGGCATCTTCTGCCCCAAACCATGTGCTTACACACACACACACACACACACACAAATGTGATTGGTGCTGTGGATGGTAGACAGACAGCTAGATAGATCTATAGTTCTAGATAGTTCTAATTAGTACACACACAGCTCTCTTGACATTAGTATTTAGTAAAATACCAGCTCTAGAAACTCTGGCCAGGCCTCATTCTGTGACTACTCAAATAGATGAAGTGCCATGCATAACCGGCAGTGTGCAAGTATCTGTGTGTGCTTCATATTGCAACTGTTGAAGTAAGACTGTTATCTCTCAAGATCTCAGTTGTATTAGCAGGTCTCTCCTGATACCATGTGATACCTGGACTTGATACTAAAGATATCCTGTATAATTAAGTAACAGAAAAAAGAAGCCAAATGTTTGCTTTTAATTTTGGGCGTTGCACGATGATTAATGTTCTCTGGGTATGTGCCGTCAGTATTTGTGAATTAGATTTTCACTTTGGCCTTTAGTTTGAGCACAGTAACCTATCTTTGGTATTTATATAAACATAATTCAACCAAAGGATGCTGAATGCCAGTGTTTAATCCATGTCAAGAATGCAGTCATTTGTAATATATCAGTTTGTACAGATTTGTGTGTGTGCGTGTGTGTGTGTGTGTGTCTGTGTGTGTGTGTGTGTGTGTGCAAGTGAAAATGTGCAAGTGCAAAGGAATGACTGAGCACATTAAGTGCTGTGTCTAACGTTAAAGGATACACTGGGTCCTCTTCACCACCTTGCGTTTCTTCAGAGCCAAAGCTCCACCTGTCTGACACTTGTCTCTGTGACTGACACATTCTCTGCTCCTTATAGAGAGAAGGGGTGAAGGAGGGGTTCACTTCTATCTCCCTTTCACAGTCTGTGGCTTGGCTGGACCATAGATGTCAACAACCAGACTTCTGTTAATGTAGAGTTTCAAAAGTGTGAGATAGGGATATATAAAGGATTAAAAGTGTCATTAAAGTAGAATTCGAGTGCAGACGGAGGCTCAGACTTGGGTCTCATGTTTGTGACTTTGGTTACCATGGAGAACTTCTTATGTGATAAGGATGTTTGGATTGTGGGTAGTGTGTGCTTAGTTGTGTCCATTTTATGGAGCAAGTTTTGGAGTTTATTCACCCACAAGAGGAAGCAAGATAAATCAACAGGAAGTACATCACTCCACTCACAGGTAACACACTTGCCCTCATTTATCCCCATAATGTGCTGAGTGTTTTTGTAATACTTACCTATAACAAAGTGTGTAATGAATGAGAGTGCAGAGAGTTCGGATATTAGTGCAGAGTTTATAGAAAAATCACGTAATGCACTGTACAACATGTACCTGTTTTTACAACAGTAAAGATACATGATGTATTTTCGATTGTCTGACAGCACATAGCATGTGAGCTGTCAACTGTGGAACCATGCTTGCCTGCTTAAATCAAATGATTCAGATGTTGAAATGGGCATTCATTGTGTGATTATGGGTTAGCAGGATTATTGGTGAGGCTGCACTATAGTGTGCAGATTTTGCTACCTTTCCCAAGTTAACATGTTATTGTAAAAGCACAATAAGCAATCAAATAATGTAGATTGGGGGTGACATGGTGGCTTGGTGGGTAGCACTGTCGCCTCACAGCAAGAAGGTCCCGGGTTTGATACCCGGGTGGGGCGGTCTGGATCCTTTCTGTGTGGAGTCTGCATGTCCTCCCCGTGTCCGTGTGGGTTTACTCCGGGTACTCCGGTTTCCTACCACAGTCCAAAAACATGCACGTTAGGTTGATTGGCGTCTCTAAAGTGGCCCTAGTGTGTGAGGGAGTGTGTGTGTGCCCTTCGATGGATTGGCACCCTGTCTAGGGTTGTTCCTGCCTTGCACTCTAAGCTGCCGGCTAGGCACCAGCTCTCCCATGACCCTGAATATTTGCATAAAGGTGCTGTCTATATATTAAGCTAGTGTGATAAAACCTGTGGATCTACTAAATAACCTACACAATGAACACATAAGTAGAGGTGAGAGTCCAGTTCCTCCAAAGTGTACAGTATACAGCTGTATAATTCAATTGTATAAAATTCATACATTTGTTCATGATCTAATCCACTTTTCTGACTACTGGGTCACACCTAGAGGCAATTTAGCATCTCCAATTTGCCAAACAGCATGCCTTTGGGCTGTGGGTGGAAAACCGAGCTCCTGGAGGAAACCCATGCAGAAAAGGGGAAAACACACAAACTCCACACAGAATGGATTCTTGTCTGTAAGGATAGAGCTGAACATGCTTTTTGTTGTAATTCATTCTAACTGGCTCATTGAACACTGCTGGACATTATCTCTCTAGTCACATTGCTATGCACTGCATTGCCACTTTACCTAGGAATACTTGCACATCCAATATTTATATCATTAATCATCCATGGTAGTGTTGTTCTTTATTCTTATTGCATAACCTCTACTTCTATCTGTGCAATAATAAACATAACCCTTTAATACACACACAGTAACAGCAGTTCACTAGCTTTGCCATATGACAAAGACAGGAGAGGGGAGCTGAGATACATTTAAAGCTACAGCATAGCAGTTTCTATATAGTAAACTTCTATTTGTTAGTGAGTGTACATTACAGTACGCAATAAGTGCTCTCAAGACTTGTTTTGGGTGTATGGGGTGGCCTGGGTGAGTCTGATACCTTAGGTGAGAATTTATGTGCCATTCCAGCCCTGTGATTGAATCTTTTTTTTTAATATATATATTTTTTGCATTTGCATTTGCATTTTCATATTCATAGTAACTTATAAATAGAATATTAGATTTCAAACAATTCTACCCTGTGAATTTACAAAGTGAGGTTAGGTGAAAGAATGCCTGACTGGTTCAGAGTCTATTATGTATTATATGACATGAGCTCAGAGTATGTGGACAACATCATGTTCAGGTGGAATAGGATCATCAGCTATGCTGAGCACAGGTCTCTTACTGTTGACTGCCAGAAGCAGGTGGCCATGTTATACCTTCCAGAAAGCCTCAGGAAGATGTTTTGCATAACTTGGTATTATGAGTATATATTTACCTTATAGCATGTATGCTCTATATTTTCTTAGTAATAGGCAGGATCACATTGAGAGGATAGTGCTGCAAAATAAAGATCATAGATAGATAGATAGATAGATAGATAGATAGATAGATAGATATTACATAAACATATATATATATGTATATATATATATATATAAGAGTACAGGCATTGCTCTAAGTTGAATGAGATAGATAGTAAAAGTGTCATTCAGATACCGGATTAATGATATATTGCCCAGTGTGTATTAACAACATGTTATTGTGAGTTGTGATTCAGGACAGGTCAGACAGTAGGACATCAGTACTGTCTCTGCAGTATGTAGACTGGGTGTAGAACCTAATAGAAGCAGGTAAAAAAGATCACCCATGGCACACTTTAACACATCACAGCGGTCTGACATTGAGTGTGCTTCTCAGTTGATTGAAATGATTATATATAATAGATAAATGGTTATATGATTATAATTAGCAGTTAAATAACTAACAGATTAATTATATGTAATAATTTATTATACTCATAATAAGTGATCATCACAATTACAAATACAGATTAGATTGATAGATAGATACACAAATACAGTTTAGACTGCTCAATTGCACTTAATGTTTTTTTAATCAGCAGAGGGGCTTTTCACATTTGTACAGTACCAGTAAAAATGTTGGACAAACCTCAAATTCAGTGGTTTTTCATTATTTTTAAATTTCCTGCAGGCATTCTGATGTTTTTAGGTTTGTCAGTGAAAAAATGATTTTTTTTCTTTTCTTTTTTATCAGTCACCTATTTTTTTTTAACAAATTACAGTGTTTAGTTTTTATTACATTTTTAGGATTTTTTTTTGTTACATTCTGGAAATGGGGTTTGTACATAACTATTACTGGGCCAGTTATTGACTACTCCAACAACTACCCTTGATTACCCTTATACTTTATATGTTATACAGTACCAGTCAAAAGTTTGGCCACACCTCAATTTAAGTGGTTTTTCATTATTTAAAAATGTTCTGCCTTGTAGATTAATACTAAAGTCATCCAAACTATGGAGAAATAAATATGGAATTATTTAGTAAACAAAAACGTATTAAACAAACCAGAATATGTTTTATATTTTAGATTCTTCAAAGTAGGCACCTCTTGCTTAGTTGACAGCTTTGCACATTTTCTCAGTCAGCTTTATGAGGTAGTCACCTGGAATGGCTTTCAGTTAATGATCTCTTTTTCAAGGGAAGCCTGGCCAAGACAGCAGTCTGAAACATCTGTTTCAACATTTAAACAGACAATTCACAATTACACCATACACACCAAATCAAACAACAATAAAGTTATGAAATACAATCTAGTTGGATCAATAGGGTTGAATAACAAGACATTCATACAAAGCAAGAACAGGCATGATAAGAGGCATGATTCCAGGTTCCTTACTAGATTTTTGAATGTTCCAAGAGAAATAAGATCCTCCAGATTCAGAGTGATCTGCAGTGAATTCCATGCAGCGGGTGAAAAATACATAAAGGAGTGCTTACCAAATTTAGTGTGAACTTTGGGAAAATTAAGCAGATAACTCTCATTGGAACATAAGGAGTCAGTACACTGGGTTCTTGAGATATAACCACATAAATATTGAGGAAGTTGGCCTAGAATGGCTTTGTATATGAAAATGTACCAATGTGAGAGGTGACGTGCAGCCAATGAGGGCTACTCAACTCCGCCATATAAAGTGCAGTGGTGAGGGAAGGCTTTGCAACCTGTGACAAACCTCAAGACACCATGGTACACAGAGTCCAGAGATTTCAGACATGTTGCAGGGGCATACATATAAATAATTTCGCCATAATCCAATACAATTTCTTAAATTTCTTGCCCTCTTAATGTGTTTGAGGACATCAGTTGTGTTGTGAAGAGGTAGAGTTGGTATACAGTGAATAGCCCCATTTCATTCATTCATTCATTCATCTTCTTGGCCGCTTATTCCTTTTCAGGGTCACGGGGGAGCCGCATAGGGCCCAAGGCAGGAACAACCCTAGGGCGGCAATCCATCGTAGGGCACACACTCGTGCACACACTCACACACTAGGGCCACTTTAGAGATGCCCATCAACCTAACATGCACGTCTTTGGACTGTGGGAGGAAACCAGAGTACCCAGAGTAAACCCACGTGGACACAGGGAGGACATGCTGACTCCACACAGAAAGGACCCAGACCGCCCCACCCGGGGATCGAACCCGGGACCTTC
>JAOVYV010000008.1:18204075-18217840 GCA_025674545.1 Hassar affinis
GGCGCCCTGTCTAGGGTTGTTCCTGCCTTGCACCCTATGCTGCCGGCTAGACACCGGCTCTCCCGTGACCCTGAAAAAGAATAAGTGGTCAAGAAAATGAATGAATGAATGAATATTTTCTTTCAGTTCTGCATCATTATTGCATTATTGAGTCACTTTTCCAACAAAAAAATTTATCTCACACAAAATTGTGTATGTAACAGACCACTTTTCAGATAAAAAACATAATGAAGCCTGGGTTTTGCATGCAAAAAAAGAAGTAAGTGTGACAGGCAAAGTCTCCAGAAGAGCTGTGATAGATTCTCCAAGACAAAACAATAGGATGTCTAAGACTTTTGCACAGTCCTGAATTCTTCCACTGCTTCCGAGTATGGATCTGACCAATTTACTTTTGCACAATACTGCATGTCTAAATCCTTACATAGGCTCTAAAACACACCCATCTGTTTCATGTTGTGCATCTTTTGTCTGCAGCCAAATCACTATGCTTCCTGTAACACATTATAGAATCCTGGTGACTGTATGAGATTGTATCCTCCATGTGAGAATGGTATACAGCTTGCCAACAAGGCAGAAAGCTGAAGCTACTTTTCAACAGACCTCTTAAAGGACCAGGTTGTAATTTTTTGCAGCCATCTGCTGCCTGCAGGACAAACTGAAATTAAAATGAAAAGCCTTCCTTTTCCCCCTGTGACTCCATCATCTTTGTAGAGCCTATGATTGTCTTGTAAATTCCCTTTTACGGAAAAGAGACAGTGCCGAGCAGCTCTGTTTCAGCTCATTTTCAAGCCAGAACTGTTTAAACAGAAGCCTGGAGTGGAGAAACAAAAAAAAAAAACTCTAACCAGACACTTGGCAAGACTGAAGATGAGGTTTTCCTAATGAATCATAGAATTTATAAGATTATTACACATCTAGAATCATTTTAATCTTTACAAATTGCACCTTTAAAGTCAGTGTGCTGTTTGTCTACTGGCTTAAGCTCAGCTACATTCCCTGAAATCCAGGACCGCGGTGAACCCGCAGCACACTCTTTCTGGTCTGCAGAACATGTTTCCTGCCATAGATTATTAACGTTGTTTACTGTTTTCTCATTTTCTTATTGTGAACAGTTTGATCTGAACATGACTCAGTGGTTTAGTTTGAACTTGGCTCAGAGAAGCGCTAAATGTGCAGACCTGGTCAGTGGCTTGTAGATCGTTTCCATCCATTCCTGACAGTAAAACCTCTGTGGAAGTTGTTTTTGAGTTCTGAAGGGAATATGAGCCTGGTGCGTATCTTACTCCCAGACGCTGTCCCTGAAAAACAACCAGAAAACAAACCTCAGCACCACAGGCCAGCAGGACAGGTGTGTGTGTGTTTGAATGCGTTTCTGTATGCAATTGAATTTCACTTTTCCTCTGAAAAAGACCCTGTTTGTCCATTGAAGGCCAAGAGGAAGTCCAGAAGGCCTCTGGCATGCATGTGTGTACGCTTACGGGAAATGAAATATCCCACATCAATCATTTTGTTCCACTCATAAATAATTTATACTTGCTTGCTCTTTCTCTCTTTTCCCCACATTGACTCTCTCTCCTTCTCTCCCTCTCTCTCTCCCTCCCTCCCCATCCCATCCTGCTGGTACAGGTTCAGGTCCTGCGCCAGTTCCACCTGCTTTCATTATTTATTTATCTGAACTCTTGGATTTTGGGCACTTTTTTTCTTTACATCATTCATGAATTATTAGTTGGCGGAACCGGACTAGACTGCCCAAAAAAATCTCACACACACTCTTTATGACGTGGTGGTTTTCCAGTTAAAACTTCTCTACCTCATGTGTCACACACTTTTCTCACAGAGGGCCACACAGTTCTACTGAATTCCCAGTCCAGAGTGGTGTAGTGGAGCAAGAGCCCTGTAACACAGGACAGCAGAACAGGAAACGAAGAAAGGGTAGTGTGGGTGTGTTTCAGAGGGGGAGCCGCCGCCTGCCAGACAGCCTCTGTATGAAGGGAACAGTACAGCACTGTAGCCAGATCAGATTGGAAACGCTGAGAATATAGCAGTGTGTGTCAGGGGTGTTGCACTCTTAACCTCACTGTGAGCTAAAAGGGTGTGCGGCCTCGTGTTTTTCTTCTTTCTTTTTTCCCCTCGAGACTGTTGAGCATTGACTATTGTCTTTATGAAGCAGGCCCGTGACAGATTGGTTATAACAGGCAATAAAAACAGTTTTCTCTGTGTCTGTGGGTGTGTGAGTGAGTGTGAGAGAAAGAAATTTTTGAAAGTGAATGAAATACTGTGTATATAGGAGCTGTCCGAGCAATCTTTTGAGTGATTTTTGGAGTGTTTTCGTATTTAAAGGAATAAAAAAAGAAATATGTTCTACTTTTATATAAACGATTACTACTTTATTTTTTAAATGTTTGCTGAAAAGTTTTAAAGTGTAATGATTTTATATTATTTGTCATGTTTTTTATTAAGTGTAAGAAATGAGCAATATATATATATATATATCCCCTAAAACAAATGTATATACATATATTACCTTATAATATTTCATATCCAACAGTAAGTAACAGTAGTAAAAGTTCACGTCTCACTCATTTGCAACTGTGACGAAATCTACCAGGGAATGCTTGCAGTTATGGATCTACATCGACATGCTGAATGGTAGATGTTTATATCACTAGCACTCAGCACAATCTCCCTGTGTTAAATATTGGCTTTCAGTTTACTTTTGACTTTTTTAAAATTGAGCAAGTCATGGCTTGAATGCAGAAAGAGAGAAGAGAAGAAGGTTTTTTTCTGGCATTTAAGGTTGTTTATGCTACTGCTGAATGTGCACAGCAATGTGATTGTTATGTCATCTTATGTTATATTACCTAGGGTTATTTTTGTGGACTTTTTATCATGGTATTACCATACGGTAAAACTACCATCGGGCTTTTACTTGTACATCATGGACATGAATGTCATGGCAATGTTAGGCTTTTAGTTATTTCATTGAACTTTTCTTATTCTGAAGCAGAAAAAGCCAGCCATAAAATTAAAACCACCTACCTAATATTGTGTAGGTCTCTGTAGTACCAGCAAAAAGGCTCTGACCGGTCAAGCCGTGTACTCCAGAAGACCTCTGAAACTGTGCTATGGTATCTGCCCCCAAGACGTTAGCAGTAGATCCTTTATATCCTGTAAGTTGTGAGCTGGGGCCTCCATGGATCTGACTTGTTTGTCCAGCACATCCCACTGATGCTCAGTCGGATTGTGATCTGGGGCATTTAGAGGCCAAGTTAACACCTTGAACTCTTCCTCAGACCATACCAGTTTTTGCAATGTGGCAGGGCCCATCATCCTGCTGAAAGAGGCCACTGCCATTAAGTAATACCATTGCCATGAAGAGGTGTACTTGGTCTACAACAGTGTTTCAGTAGGTGTTACATGTCAAAGTAACAGCCACATGAATGCCAGGACCCAGAGTGTTCCAGCAGAACATTATCCAGAGCATCACACTGCCTCCGCTGGCTTGTCTTCTTCCTATAGTGCCTGGTGCCATCTTTTCCCCAGACACACCCTGCTGTCCACTTGATATAAATGAAAACATGATTTATCAAACCAGGCCACCTTTTTTATTGCCCCATGGTCCAGTTCTGATGCTTGTGTGCCCACTGTGGGTGCCTTTAGTGATGGACAGGGGTCAACATGAGCACTCTGACAGGTCTGCAGCTACTCCGCAGCCCCAAATGCAGCAAGCTGTGGTACACTGTGTGTTCTGAAACCTTTCTATCAAAACCAGAATTTTAGAATTCTAGCCTTCACTCCCCATGCACATCAATGAGTCTGTGGCACCCACAGTACTGTCACGAGTTCACCAGTTGTCCTTTCTTGGACTACTTTTGGTAGTACTAACCACTACGTACTGGAACATTCCTGCTGTTTTGCAGATGCTCTGACCCAGTCGACTAGCCATGACAATTTGGCCCCTTGTCATAATCACTCAGATCCTTATTGTTAGGTGGATTTTTTTTCAAGTAGAACGCAGGGGTTGCTCAGCAGGGGTTTGGTCTGTTACTCTAGGATTCTATAAAGCTGCTTCGAGACCATGTACATTGTAAAAACCGCTGTATAAATAAATTTGAATTGAATTGAATTGAATAGAACCTCTTTGGGAAGCATGAAACTGTAGTCAGTTTAGGAGTGTAGCAGCTATGAATGAGAGCCCCTTGGGCAGTTGTGTTAAATCATCCAGTGCCTTCTTGCTTTCTAGTCAACAAGAGAATCAGTGACTCAGTACTGTGTGTGTGTGTGTGTGTGTGTGTGTGTGTGTGTGTGTGTGTGTGTGTGTGTGTGTGTGTGTGTGTTATATGATGTGGGTACTGTCATCTTTGTCTATTTGTCTGTCATTATGCCCTCCTGAACAGCACAGAACAGAATCGGTAATGACTACAGGTAAAAGCAGAGGCCTCTGTGAGAATGTGTGTGAGTGTGTGATACAGAGAAGGTGTTAAGTGACTTGATGAGTTTTCTGTCATTCTCTTCCACTGCATGTAATGATGCATCACACACAATTACCTGACATGTTTTCATAAAAGGTTCTTGGGACCGCGTCCTCCAGCCTTATCACTCAGCATCTTGTTGTTCTCGGAGTCTGTGTCTGTGTGTATATCTGTGTGTTTGAGCTGTTAAATTCCTTTAGGACTTCATTTGGGTTTTAATTTTTTGGGCCTCACTTCTGTGTAGAAAAAAATGTGTTTTGTGTGAAATGGGCATATAATCCTAAAATCTCAACCATGCAAGGGGCAACATGCAAAGTGCACTGCTGTACCTCATACATATGCATTATCGTGTAAAAAGTAGTTGGTCAGCACTAACAAGGGAGAAATACTGTAGAAAGTGTAGCAGATTTAAATATTAAATGTATATGATGAGAAATATATGTCGTCACCGGTTCACAAAATCAGGTGTAAATTCATGCCCTGGGTGTTGCTCAGAGCAGTATAGGCAGGGTTACCAGGTGCAGGATATGTCTATATATCATATAGACATATTAGAATTTAGATATTTGTTTTTTGACAGACCATGTTAGTACTTTGGTGAAAGAACTAATCAGAGAAATTATGTTTTAATGCTGATTGTTCAGTTTTAGCAATCCGTTTTTACATTTAACAGAGAAATGCATCACATTAAACAGGACTTTTTGAAATTTTTAATGTTATAGGACACATTCAGTTTTCACTCTTTTATCTAATGTTGCTCATTCTATACCAGAGACAAACCTTTATTTAATATGAGATTTATCTATTAGTGAATTATCTTTGTTACTAAAATTTTTATGTTTTAGTAAATTGAACACGCTTTTTGCAGGCACATTTTGCAGTACATTTTAGTTGTATTTTGTGGTGCATTTCCGCCTCTTCATCTGGTGCACTGAATTATCACATCATGATGACTGATTTTACACTGCATACATTTTACAGCTTGAGCAAGACAGACAAATCTGCATCATCATTCTCTTTTTTTAAATATAGCCCCATATTTAAGGCTGTTTTTACACTTGGTCTGTTTCATTGCTCCATGTGGTCTCAGATTCCTTGACTTGGCAGTTTTTGTGCATACGTGAAGGCAATAATAGAAACAGACCCCTCAAAAGTGACCAACAGGTGAACTGTACTCAGTTGTTCTGGGAATGAATAGTTTGGGAATTATTTTGTGGTCCACCTAATTTGTGCCTTGTGAAAATAAAGTGGTGGCAAGCTGACTTCATATTTTTTATTCTAGATGAAGAACTTGAGAGTTGCTGTAGGTACACAGCTCCAGTTTTTGGTCACCTCTGTCCCACAATAATGTCAGCAGTTAGGTAGAAACATGACAGATAAGCTATTAGAGATATGCTATAGCACTTGTTGTTAGGCAGCAGCAGGAATAATAGTATTGTGTCGATGAAGGGAACAATAGTTACTGTATAAAACTATTAGTAAACAGTATGTGTGTAATATATGAAGTGTATGCATGTATTTTGTCAACCCCAACTCCTCATTTTAGCCAGTATGACAGTCGGTACCTCTGTGATGAGAAGCATGAGCTGATTTTGAAGGTTCAGCATCATCTGCTATTTTGGTCCTTTCAACCAAATCCTAGCATTTCAGCCAAATCATAACGTCATGTCATGTAAAGCAATCAATTTGAATGACACCATTCATCATTACAGATATTCCCCATTGAACTATGGTAAAGGACTCCTGATGTGAACAAGTGATCTGAGATCTCATCAATGCTGAAATTTCCAGAAAGAGAACAGAGTCCTCTTTTGAGTTTGCTTTTTATTTCCCGAGATCATTTGCAGCTCCCTTTCGGCTCCACTTTAACACTTCTGAGAATGGTTCATTAACTAAATGTGAACACACATTTGACCACTACATGCATCGCGCATAAAGTAATGCTTTGTAAAGTCGATGTAGTGCACTGTATTTTCACTAGAAAATTATGCACCTGAAAGAAACAGATACCTTTTTTCACATTAAAAAAATAAATACATAACTCAATCAGTACTAAAAATATCTGAGAGAATTATTAGATCATTTACATGTATTTATTTATTGAGGGAACGTTCCATGCATCAAATCATAAAGTTTAGGTAATGTCTATTTTCATAAGTTGTGTGACTAAAAGTATCTTTGTATCTGAGGTTTTTTGGTTCAATACAAAATATTTAGAAAATGTGATAGTAGTGTTCAAGCAGTGAACTTTAATATGGTACCCCTGTGCTCATGTAACCTAGTGGGGCTAGGTTCAATAATGTCTCATTAAATTGGTCTGCAAGGTATCATGATAAACATGACATACAAACACACTCTCACTTGTACTCTCTCTCTCTCTCTCACACACACACACACACACACACAAATGTGCTCCATCCTTTCTCGACCCCATCTGACCCAGTGATCCACTCATCCCCATCTGGTTCTGCTTTAGTCCTCCCAGAGGGTCGGGAAATAGTTGGAGGAGCCTGCCTTTCCCCAGGAGGGCATTTCACAGGTGCACCACTGCATGTCTTGAGCCTTTTTACATTAGCCTCAAACAGGCGAAATAACAAATACCGCTCTATTAGAAGAGCCAAAACCCCAGAGTCAGGACAGAGAGAGCACTGAGTCACGGCTCTGAAGGTCAGTCCTGTTTAACTACAGCAAAGCTGGAACCTTTTCACTATTAAACATCTTAATGACTCAGCAGTCAGAACCCTACACCCAGGCAGTTAAACATCCCTACACACACACTAACACACCATCCAGATGTGGGCATTGGTGCGTTGGATTGGATAATAGGTCAGGATTGACTGTTTAATGGTGGGAGTTTCTCTTTTAGAGCCTAGAGGCTAGAGGTCAAAAACCGCCCTGCCCATTACAGAGACCTGCAAGTAAGTAAGTGTGTGTGTAGCTGGCTAGATGGTAACATGTGACCACCCATAGTTGGCCCAGGAGGTGGTAATCCCTGCTGGATTGTAAACAGCCACCTTCATGCTCCCTTTGCTCCATATGGTGGGAGCAATATGAATTGTGGGAAGCCTCACATCTGCTTGTAGTGAGGTCCTGATTTAAGCAGAGCTTGAGGTTCATAGGCAGTCCTGCTGCGTTTTAGTCATGCACGTCATTTTTTAAGTTTGGGATAACATTGCGTGTATCCACTTTCTCTCACACACTCACACAGAGACCATAGTCTCACATTGCATATAAATACTGAATTTTGGGGGAATTTAGTGAGGTATATCAGAGCTACCCTCCAAATTAGAAATTAATATCAGGAGATCATGAGTTTGAATCCCAGCAATGCTACAGCCATCAGTGCCTGGGAGTCTAGTGAGCAAACCTAGCTATACTCTCTGGGTGAGAGGGATTACATTACTCCCCTCTCTCCTGTCAATCACAGAGACACTAACCAATCATGAACATCTGTGAGCTCACGTATGCAGAAGACGGTAGCTTTCCGCCAAATTTGTTTTACACTGACTTGTGATGCAGCAGTTCAATACGATGCATCAGCTGGCTTCACGTCTCAGAGGAAGCATATTTTAGCCTTTACCCTCCCTATCATGTGATAGGAAAGAGCTGGCTGGCTCATGGTGATTAACCAAATTTGGGAGAAAGATGGGAAAATGAAAATAAACAAGCTTTTAAGATTAACTCCATCAGAATAAAACAGAATTATTAATAAACAACTGTTATGATGTCATAAAAAACATAAGAGCCGTGTCATGTCAAGCAAATATGAATTTGCCTAAACAGGTTTTGCGTGACTATAATATGTATAGACACAAGCTACTGGTATTTTACAGTTTAAAAGCCTTAGTTGCAATTACTAATTATTAAACAAAAACAAAGAAATAGCCTTTAAATAAACAAAAAAAAAATGCCAATAAAAAAAAGACTTGAAATATATGAACTCATAGTTTTTATTAGTTTGTTTGTTTGTTTGTATGAACTTTTTTCATTTTTATTATATTTTTATAATTATATACAATTATTTTTTATAATTAATTTTAATTTTTAAATTTATTTGTATGAACTTTTTTGTGTCATTAAATTTTTTATAATTAATGTATTATTTGTAAAACATATTATATTTTTATTATTATATACAATTATTTTTTCATGATTAATTAATTAATATTTTTTTATTAAATTTTTTTTTTCTTTGCATAAAACACACTAGTGGCTCAACCGCTGTGTGTAACATGACACAGAAGAGAAAGAGTCATCACAGGCCTTGGTTATTTTTTTTCTTAAAGTTTAAACAGTTTTTTTTAGCAAAAATATTTATAGTTGAACATTTAAAGTGAACTGTGCTTTAAATGGAGTTAATTTTCATTAAGGTATAGTACAAAGTGTTAGTGTTTCGATTTGAGCCGTTACAACCCTACAAAAAAACTGCATACTAGCACATACAGATTCATATTGCATAGTCTGGGCAAAGTGCACTGTATTTGAGACCCTGCCACACATTCCTGAGAAATACCATTCAATTTAGAGCCCTAAGGGCCCGGACGACAGACAGACAATAGATGGCCAAGGTGGTTAAATGGCTTGAAAGGTTCCTCTGTTGAAATCACAGGAAGCGAGTAAAGCCCAAGCGCTCGGCTGAAAGAGTGCTTCCGGCTTCCTGTCTCTACAGGAAGTGCAGGCTTTTAGAAGGACTGGGCTGAATTTGTGTGCGGGTACAGATTTAGTGTTTATGATGTAAGGTATGTGTCTGTGCATGTGGATTTGGGCTCTCGCATACGCAGCAGGTTTTCATATCATAGCCTGTCTGTGTTCATGGATGTGAATATCAGCAAATTGCACATGCAGTTTAAGGCTTATAAATGAATATGCAACATGTGTGAGCGAGAGTGAAAAAATGCACACAACTGCAGGATTTTCTTCTCTCTGCTCCTGCAGTGGATCCCCCCCACTATACCCCCCACCCCGGTTTTAATCAAAGAGCCATTCGGCTCGTTTCAGCCACAGCCAAACGCAATCAGAACCTGACATGAACCAGGGCATGCCAGACACACGTTGTAACACACACACACTCACTCACACACACACACACACACACACAGCTGGAGCATGTTAAAATTCTCTACAGTAGCTTGCCCTCTCCTGGTTATTAGAAATGTATTGTTCTGCTGCTTTAGCTCAGATTTTATTCAATGCAGGTGTTCCAATCCCTCCAACAAGAACCCCCCCCCAAACCCACACAGATCAGTCTGTTCATTCCTCTGTCACATACACCAACCCACAGCTTGAACACGTCGTACTATGTCTCAGCAGCCCGCTGGAATTAGAACATGTGATTCTGATTTCAAAACCTTTGCCTCCAATATGACAAAAATGTATTTCATTAAAACTTCAGATATGGCTAACTCGGAATTGTCCATGTCTGTCAGTTTTGCTCCACTGTTGCTGTGTTTGGTTTTGTGTGTGTTTCGACCGTTGATGTATTTGATCTTATAATTGTGTATTTGTGTGTGCCCTGATCGGGAACATGACTGTTTAATGTAACACACATGCTGTTTAGCGTGTATAACGCCCTGCAGGATTGAACCTGTTCTGCCGACGCTCTGATCATGATAGATGGTCAAGAAATTGAAGTCTCTCCCCACAGCGTGTGTGTTTACATGCACACAAAATAGTGTAATGAGATTCAGGGAACTTGCATACTGATACTCCAACCCATGTCCATCACTAGAGCAGATAAACATTACAACAACATAAATGCTAAGTATTGCTCAATTTACCCAATTATAGAGATATTACACTGAAGTACCAGAAAAACTGGTAGCCTATGCAGTATACGTAGCAACACCACCTATGCATGTAATTATTTGCGTGTGTATATAAAACGATCGACTGGAGCTGTTTCACGATTCTGCGATTTTCAACACTCATGACATGAGTGATAGCATTTCAGAGGTAGAAGCAAAGTTTGGATTTTCACATATGAGCATTTCAAGGGTGTACTGTGACTACAGGAATTCCGGCAAAACCTCAAACTTAAAACAGCAATGTGGCCATAGATTCTGGGTGAATGTGAGCAGCGTCGGCTGGCAAAAATCATTTAATGTGATAGGCGTACAACACTGCCTCAAATAACATCAGAATTCAATGCTGGGGCCTCAACGAATATCAGTGTGAGGACTGTGCAATGTTCCCTCCAAGATCCCGTGGGGGACCTACCTAGTATTAATTGGTATACCAGTTTTTCTGGTACTTCAGTGTACAGTAGGCTATGCTGTAAGGGCTACACAACTAGTAATAGTATACTAGTTGATGAGTAATGCAAAGCAATGCAAACAAGTAGTTGACCAGTCATCATTTCTGTAGTAGTTAATGCAAAAACTGTTTCAAGGCAGAGTTAAGGATTGAAAGTGAAACGGTAAGTGTGCAAAATAATAACTCTCATATCTCACATAAATACACTATGTAAGGATGATCTAGTCCTTAGCATGAACATGCGTCGACGAGGCTTAAATCGCTGATTAAGCAAGGGTGATAGATGGAGGATGTGATGTCTACATCGCCATCTGGGATGTTCTCACACCCTGCAACAACTGACCTCTGTAGCCAAAAAAAAAATCTGTTCAGCCATTGTTGTAAACTGATCTTCTTGACTAAGTATAACTCAGAGCCTCATTCCAAACGTGCTGCGTGCTGAGTGACGATGCTGCAAGACTGGAATTTCAAGAGAGTCAGCCATGAGTAAGGTTTAAGGTTTGGTCATACATAGCCTCAGAGATATAAAAGCAATACAGCTGTAGTTTCCATCCTAGACTCTGTCAAACTTGTATGTGTGATGGCCATCAACAACGACATTTAAACTCAATTAAAAGAGATGGGCGGTTCTTAAAATGCATGATCATCAGCAAGGGTATTTGTAGAATGCTATTTGTAAATTCTTCAGACTTATTTATTTGTGAATGTAGCTCTGAATTTGTATAATGTGTTTTTTCAGGGTTGGGAAACTAGCCTGGTGCTCTGTCTGGACACGGACACCACATGCAGTCATATTTTAAATGCTTATTGATAGGAATTGATAGGAACTCCCTTTAGGGAAATTTGTATGTCGTATGTAGTTTTTAAAATTCTGAAATATTCCTATATATATATAAAACATAAATTATGCATTTTATATTCTCAGTGGTAGGATTGCCAAGCTCATTGCTGCTGTATTGTACTGTGGGAGTCAGAAGGCTTAAAAAAAAGGAAAGGAAACCCATTTTAATACAAGGAGGTTTCCCCTGAGGTTTGTTGCAGTGTTCACAGCATGCATGTGTGAAAGACAGACACGAACAAAGACGGCTTCGTTGTCCATGAGGTAATGATTTGAGGATCTAATAAGGTTTAATCACGTTTTACACGGGGTGTTTAAAATAATGGAAAGAAGTTAAAACATTCCAGATCTCTCCTCCTCCTTGTTCTCCTCCTCCTCCTCCTCCCTGCCTCTTGTTATCGTTTTCTTTCTCTACGTCTCTACCACATCTCATGTGAGTGCTTTGTGAAATAATGGCTAAATTAGAAAAGAGACATGCAGGTTGTGAACTTTGTTCTCTCAGCCATCTTAACAGCTATCTTATCAAAACAGTGCATTCTTTACATAGCTTCTTTCTGTTTGGCTCATGCAGCCAATCCTGAGCCACTGACATGAGAATTTGTACTTCCATATTCCTCAAATAACACCTTCAGCCTATTGGGTGTGTGTGTATGTAGGGCTGGGCAAGATGGTGACGTGCTTTTTGTTTTCTCTCACTTTCATGACAGCACATTAGACAGGAGCTGCCCTCACTGTACCTGCATAAAGTGACTGTACACACCTGAAACCAACACCCCAGTCCACACACACAGACTCAGTGCCAGCTCTGAGTTTAGAAGGTGTGAATGCGTGTTTGTGCTCTGAATGCCATATGGATGGCAAGACATGTAACAGTGCTGCTTTCAGCAAACTTCATCTACGGTTAGTCTGTTCTGTTCATGCATGCGTGTACGTATATACACGACTGTGCAAATACACTGAACTACCAGAAAAACTGGTATAGCAGTTAACGCTTGGTAGGTCCCCCACAGGATCTTGGAAGGAACATTGCACAGTCCTCACGCTGATGTTTGTTGAGGCCCCAGCATTGAATTTTGATGTTACTCGAGGCAGTGTTGCACGTCTATCACGTGAAGCGATTCTTGCCAGCAGACACTGGTCACATTCACCCAGAGTCTTTTTACGTCCACGCTGCTGTCATAAGTTCAAGGTTTGGCCGTAATTCTTGTAGTCACGGTACACCCTTGAAATGCTCATAAGTGACGATCTAAACTTCTACCTCTGAAATGCTATGGCCCATCTCACGAGCTCCAACTATTAAACTGTGTTGAAAATTACAAAATCATGATAACATTTACATTTATGGCATTTGGCAGACACCCTTATCCAGTGTGACTTACATTTATCTCATTTATACAACTGAGCAGTAAGGGTTAAGGGCTTTACTCAGGGGCCCAACAGTGGCAGCCTGGTGGTGCTGGGGCTTGAACCCCTAATCTTCTATTCAGTAACCCAACACCTTAACCATTGAGCCACCCCTGCCCCCTAATAACTTGCTATTCCCATGGCGGAAACAGCTCTAGAAGCTTCCGTAGATGTCTATCGCTTTATATACGCACTGGAGGACCTAGTGATGCATCCAGTGATGTGCACAGGTGCTGTTGCTATGTATTTTGCGTAGGCTCCAGTGTATATGGTCCCTGTATGCAAAAATACCATATACACATTGCTTTATTATGATTCAGTGTATAAATAAAATGCCATGATTTCACTGTTCTCTTTCCCTTGTGCATGTAAACATTGTGTGAGGAAATCTGCATGGTCCTCAACATTTGATTTGCTTTCACATAAATTGATGCATATTAAATAATGCAGAAAAATAACGCATGTTCTCATAATACGTATACAGGGGTTAGACAATGAAACTGAAACACCTATCATTTTAGTGTGGTAGGATTCATGGCTAAATTGGACCCACCTGGTGGCCAATCTTCATTAATTGCACATTGCACCAGTAAGAGCAGAGTGTGAAGGTTCAATTAGTAGGGTAAGCACAGTTTTGCTCAAAATATTGCAATGCACATAAAATTATGGATGACATACCAGAGTTCAAAAGAGGCAAATTGTTGGTGCACGTCTTTCGAAACGAAACGTTTCCCACCACCAGCATCACGTAGTGACCTGGCCACTATCCTGCAAGAAGAATGGCTTAAAATCCCTCTGA
>JAOVYV010000008.1:18235137-18248068 GCA_025674545.1 Hassar affinis
TGTTTTGTTACACTAGGAGACTCTGGGACTGGCTGCACGTGACAGATTTACGATGATGTGCAGTGTAATAGGTCAAAGCCGTTAAATCCGAGTGCGAATGATGTCGTAAAATGTTTGGCCGGGTGCCAGGCTGAGCTCAAATCTGTAGTACAGTTGCTCTCCGATGCCCAGTCTTTCCTCTAGGTGACCGTATATATCAAGTTGACTTTTATTGAGCACACTTCAGAGCTGTAAGTCTGCCGTTCACATGCAGATCCTGTGTTCATACAGTTGCTACTGTGTTCCTCTACGTCTCATTTTCCCCATTGCGTTAGGCCTTTCTTTTAAACTTCTGTCCATGTAAATCTGCCTTAGAGATGAGGCTATTCATAAGAGCCATCCCGGCTTACAGCACAGTTCTGAACCTGGAGGGATAAAGACGAGTCTGAGAGCAAGAGAGAGTGAGAGTGAGGGAAAGAAATGATGACAGATGAATAGTGAAGGGGACTAAGAGAGAGCTATGCAGCAAGGGAGGCTGAGGCAGGGAAATAAATGGAGAGAGGGAAAGAGGGTGTAAGTTCTCCCCTGGCCTTCTCTCTGGTATTTCCTGAAGGACTTTGACTGAGCGGAACCACCCTGGGCCCCACAGAGGGGAGAGAGGGAAAAGGAGAGAGTGTGTTTTGTGGAAGAGTGAAAGAGTTCATAGGAACTATAACTAGAAGGAATAGTGCCATGGAAAACGTGGCCCAGAAACCAGGTGACTTTTGCTTTTGTTTGGATGTTTTCAAAGCAGTGCTGAAAAGCCAATGTAGAAAATGTGCGGAAGATACAATATGTAGACGATAAGAGCGTAATTTGGTGAGCAGGAGACTAGCGTCTTGTTCACGCTAATATGGATACATTTCAAAACTTTTCCTGTGACTTTATACTTTTCCTCAAAATTTTCCATCCACACTGAAATGCAATGATAGGAAAATGCCTGTATTTAGCATGCACACGCTACCTGAGCCAACTGGTTTGTCATTTACGCCATGCGGTTTGATGTGCTGCATGCCAGCAAAAAAAAAGGGCATTTAAGGGTAGCAACTAACTATAAGCCAAAGCACTGGCAATGATTACAAGCTATTTATTCTGTATGTTACTATGATCCGTTGTGAAACAGTTACCAAAATAGATGGCACCAGACAGCAATATTCAAGTTAATGCGTCCTCTATTTTAGATGTGTCGGAGTAGGGACCACGTAACTAACATTTCTAAAAAGAATCTTTTTCAATCCAAATGGAAACCAAGAAAAAAAACCCAATCATAAAAACACATTTATGCTTTTAAAATCTATCTGTATCGGTGTAGACACGTTCTGAGTGGTTGTGTGGGAGAGAGCTATGAGAGGGGAGGTTAATTGCAGGCTGCCCTTTGTTAAATGGCTTGTCTCTGGGCTCGTTATCTTGATTGACTAATTAACTCTGGCTCTCTCACTCGTACTCTGTCAGTCGCTGAACTCCTGACACCTCACATTCCTCACTCTCTCACTCTCCCTCTCTCTCCAGGCTGGACAATTTTTCATCACAACCCTGAATGCTGGGTGAAAATATATGGGAATTTAATCTCCCCAACATCCCCTTCTGACTGACTGCATCCTGTGCAGGCTCATATTAGCATGTGTGTGAAAGAAACTTTCTTTCCGAGATCTGGCTCTAGCAATGGGGAGCAGGCTTCATTTCAGATTTACTCCAGGAATCTTCTTCTAAATAGAGC
Organism: Hassar affinis; assembly: GCA_025674545.1. Classification (NCBI taxonomy): domain Eukaryota; kingdom Metazoa; phylum Chordata; class Actinopteri; order Siluriformes; family Doradidae; genus Hassar; species Hassar affinis. Next base: position 18,236,873 of record JAOVYV010000008.1, read on the forward strand.
TCAGGAATAGTAATGACAATTATGGTATAGTTGACTAGTTGGCATTATTTTTTCCCCATTATCACCAGTAGTCTAGTTTGCACTAAGGCCACTAGCATTTTTTTAGTAGGTGCTGTCAAATTTGAATTATTTAAGTTTTGGAATTTGAGTACATTTTGAGTAGTCTGTAATGTTGTACAGCTATTGAAGGAGCAAACACTAGCAGTAGCATTCTGTAAGATCACTACATAAGATATAACATGATGCCATTGTTAAATCTACATAGTGCCTCCTTTGTACCTGTTGGAAATGTAATATTTTTGTACAAACTTTTCATCCAAAAAATTACCAGTTGGAGAAAATAAATAAAGTAGCTTAGGCTGTAATTAATTATCTATTTTCCTACATTACACATGATGAGTAATTGCAAAAGATTTTTAGAAGACATGTTTTAAAAGACTGGGCCACACAACAAGTGTTATGGAATTCTAACCAGTATTGAAAGTCTCTCAGATTTTTTTTCCTGGATTGTCCTGAGATCTCGGTCATTCTCAGACACAACTGTGCCTTCCAGTCAAAACAAACAGGATGGATGTTGCTTTGTTGGCGCAAACACTGGGTATTGGTTTTTCATGTATGATGTCAATCCGCTCACACTACAGGATATTTAGTAGTAGGTACTGAACCTGTGTAATATTCATGATGTATATATATTGGAGCAGCCATAACTGGACTGTGAGTAGGTTGGAGGGGTTAAGATTGGATTTAACGCACCCTACACCAGAAGATAGTTGGGGGAGAAATTTTAAAGCCAGTCTAAACTCAGAACCTTCTGTGATCATTTGGAGGGCTGAATCAGCCTCAAAACCGGCCTGATTGTCCTCTAGTGTGGATGTGAGGCGATATAAAGTAGAGCATACATTTCGAACATTAATTTTTTTTTTCCTTTGATTAGACATGAACAGAAGAAATATAACCTATAATACATGATTGTGGTACTTTAACATGTTGGGGAGGTTTAGTTTTGTATGTACTGTATAACATCAGAGAGTTTTGGTTAAGGTTGTTGGGTCTTTCCCACACACCCACATGGCAGGCCCTCTCCTGCATGTGTTCAGGCCGAGGTCAAACCCACAAAACGCTGGACTGCCTGATTTCCCAAGCCCTGAAGAGGTGGGCGGCAAACTTCCTGGCCCTCACACACACACCCCGGACATTTGTGCATGTGTGTGCATGTTTTCAGTGTAAATGGCTGTTTAAAATGCTCTTTTTTTAATTTCTGTGCTATACCAAACTGTTTTCATGACTTCCTGCTTTTGTTCTTGCCTATAGAGACTTTATTCTTTATATTAAAACTTGGAAGAGTGCCCCCACACCCTATAATAACCTGCAGAGCAGTGCTTGTGTAATGTAAAAAATATGAAATGGGCTAGGGATGTATGGAAATAGTCACTTATCACTTCTGTTATATTATCTATCTGTCATTTAGTTTTGCACTTTAAATGCATCCAGTTTTAAATGCATCCAGTGAATAGATCGACAAATATATGGCATGAGAAAGGAACATAAATAAAACACTGTGGTTAGCTCACTTCAGACGTTCTAGCAAATCATTTGCAGCATGACCCAAAAGTTTGATTTTGGTCTCCTCTGACCACAAAACACAAAACCAGTTGTAGGTCTAATGTGCTTGGTGAGGTCCAGGTGCTGTGTTATGTGTTCTCAAGAAGGGCTTTTCTTGCAACTCTTCCAAACAGCTGATTTTGAAACTTAACACCCACAAGAATCAACTAAAGTGTGCAGTTCCAAAGCTGTGATCTGTGGGTTCTTCCCCCTCCTTCACCGTCCTTTGTAGGGAATCAGTGTGCTTAAGCATCTAATTCCTATTTCCTGTTTCCAACTGTTTCAGACATGAAATTTTCTGTTATTGCCCTAATTGTGCTTAAAAGCATTTTTTTTTTTTTTATTGTATGGCTTGCCTGATTTGTGCAACCATATGTCTAGTTCCTATGGAAAGTTCTTTGGCTATTCCAATGCTAATAGATGATGAATTTGCACCCTCTGACTTGTACTCCAGGGAATTAAAGCAAACTGAAAAGACCTTCAAAAATTGCTTACATTTATTATAAATGATACCTGTTCCTTAGTTGGCAGTTCATTGGCTAACTAATTCACAAAATCAGTAAAATTGTAGTTTTCTCAAATTCTGGAGGAAACTAGAAGCCAGAAAATTTCTTTATCCATTACTAGGTCTGTATTATGAAACTTTCTGTGGTGCACCGTCACTTCAGATAGACTAAAACGCATGTGATGGAAATGGCAGCGCATGTTACACATGTCACTTTACATTGTACTAAACTCATGGCCTCAAGACACGAGTAATATTGTGATTTGTAATTATTCATTTGTAGGAATGTGTTGCCATGCATTATATAGTCTTGGGCAGTAGCCAAGCATCTTTTAGCATAAACGGTATATTTTTTAACGAATGGTGTGTACCAAGTCATCAGGTCACCATTGTGCTTTTGCTTCATACTGAAGTGAATCCCAGAACGATTCGATTCAGTGATTTCTGGCTTTGAAAATTAATAGTCAGTCCCAAAGCTTTGGCATCAATTCCACACATGAAATATGTGCCTTTGCCCGCACTTGGGAAGCACAGAGAATTTAGCAGTGCTTTTCTTTTCAGTTAGCAAGAAAGGCAGTGGATATTTGTTTTGCCTTTATTTTCAATTTCTCTGCTTAGAGTTGAATAAATCAGGGCTTGAAAAGCAAGCCATAAATACTGCTGCTGCAAAAAGTCTGTGGAACCATTCAGATGTACGTTCCTGCAGAACATGCTAGTGGCGTTCATTTGGGCAGCTTATTTCAGTGACGTAAATGTAAACGCTTGAGAATATTCCTATGCTGTGATTTATTATCTGATAAAAGTCACTAATGTTGTTTTGCAGTTATTGACCTGTTATTTGATTCAGCCTAGTTAGGACATCTTTAATATAAAAAGTTAATCCAAGTACTGGAAGGAAATATCTGTAATATTTATTTTGGAGAGAAAATAATCTGACTAATCAAAAGAAAAAAATTTTTTTCTCTCGCTGGAACAAACAAAGAGTTTCTTCTATTATTTGAGTGAAATATTTGAATTATTGTGTTTACACAGTAATTTGGAATTGTATAATCTTGGATAAAAAGTGTTCTGTAAGGGTTATTTGAAAGGGTTCTAGCTTTGAAATGGTTCGATTTTCAGCCATACATCAGTGAGATATACTAGAAGGATTCCCCAAAAGGACAAACTGAATAGATAGGGAAAATCCGCATTCCATCATGGTATAAATGCAAAAGCATCCTAATACCTTTCCTGTGTGTCACGTCAAAGCAAAGGCAGCAGGATTTTAATTATTCGTCTCTCACACAGAAGAAAGGCTGTAAAGTGTTGATCAGAACGCGTGTGTGTGGGTGCTAACCCAGGTTGGCTTGACTCTCGAGTCTCAAAGTTCTCCCCCTTTTCTCTGCGACACTATATACATTCGTACTCACGGCAACACAGATTTATTCTGTTTGCATTTGATTACAACAGTGTTTTCGCAGCTCTTTTGGATACTTATCACAAGCAGATTACAAACCAGCAATACAGCTGTGTGTGTGTATGACTGAGATTTATGACTGACACTGTTTTGTACACACACACACATACACACAGTGCTCAAACACCTTCCTGATTTTATGTAAATGATGTGAGTGATGAGCTGTTTGGGATTGTGTCTTTATTTCACAAGCACATTTTATTTCATGCTGTTCAGTTAATCATGCCCCAGTTTCATGTCATGACATTAAGGGCTACAGAGCTAAAACGCCGGTTGGTATTTTAGACAATAATCACGTCATCTATTTCTGTCTTTCTCAGACACGCACACAGACAGACATGCATGCACACACACACTACACTATTGTTCAGGTTGATCAACTGACAGCAACATGAATTAACATGCACCTCTCTTTTGTTTCTACTGAATCATTCTCACTAAATAAATCACCCTAGGGATTTATTTGATATTTGCTGAACAAGTGACCAAACCAGCTGAGAGTCATTCTGTCAGCTGTCTAGCTGTCAGAAAATCCTAATTATGATTAATACAATTCTTTAATACATGCCTTAGGTCTGTTTGTTTAATAATGTTTCAGGTACTTTATAAATGAATGCTCTGTTTGTCTTTGGGTTTCAGCGGTTTATCTGTATGTCATTTAAATTTTGTTTAAATTACCATTAATTAAATTAGAATTAAATGGAAAAGAAAAAACTTTATGGAAAACTAGCTAATTGAAAACTAGACAATGCATTAAGAAAGTGTGTGTGTGTATGTGTGAAAGCCAGAGAGTGAGCACAGTGTGCTAATATTTACTATTTTAAGTTTGAACTGTCTTCCAAAGAAAAATGAACCCCTGCAGTTTAGAACTAAGTTTATGTATTTTACAAACAAATTTGTGTATAGAAATGCAAAACTGAAACAGAAACTAACCCAACCAAACAAATAATACGGTAGGTTAGGAGACGTATATGTAATATAAAAGTCCATAGTTATTTTAGAAATTAGCTTTATAATCACACTGGTTATGGTTCACAAATGAGGGTGTGTTAAACTGGACTTCACTTCACAAAAGTGCTATTAATGTGTGTGAGTGTGTTTGTGTTCCGGTTCCTTAGCGCTTCAGTGTAATCAGATCAGCCATAAAGGCTTCTCAACCTCTTTAAGCTGGCACCCTGAGAATCTCCGCTAAAAAGTCATTTCTCACTCAGCCTCTGAAGGAGAAAGGGCAAAAAAAAGGGAACAGAGAGTGTGAGATCGGCCACTCAAGTCCCCTAATCCATCATGCTCAGTCATTGGGCAAGAGTTTAGGAGGGGGGCCGTGTTAGATAGATGGCTTGCCTTTGCCCTTACCTGCCCCAAGTTATACCAAGCCTGACACCTGTGTGTGAGCGTATACACCTGTGTGTTGGGGTATAGAGAGAAGGAGAAAGTGTAGGTTGTAGCGATCTTGCTACTAAGGGAGGAGGAAATGTTCAAGCTTTTGTCTCTGTCTTTAGGACTATCTACAGGGAGACAGCACTAAAGCGCTGAAGATTCTTGGCTGGAAGCCGAAAGTGACCTTCGAGGTGAGCACTCAAACCAGTTCAGGTAAATTTTTCATGTCTGAGAAACCAGCCATGGTTCTGACCGTGTGAGCATGTGTACTGTTGTTCAACAGGAGCTAGTTAAGGAGATGGTGGATGCAGATATTGAGCTCATGAGAAGCAACCCAAATGCATGAGCCCGCACGCTAGCAGCACATCTACATACCATGGACCTGTGTGTGTGCCCAAGATGGAACACGCTTTATTTTTTTTTGGTTTTTTTTTTTCTCACTCCGTCCTGCCTGCAGTTCCTCCAGCTACAGAAAGACTGAGTGCCGCTTTTGACATTCCACATTCCTTTTATACTGTTATATGTCTAATCACTATCATGAGTGTGTAGGGGAACTTTTAGCATTTTTCTTTTTTTCCTTTTTTTTATACATTTTATATGGTTTCTTTTTAATGTCATATTTGTGGTGAGGGTGTGTGAGAATATGTAATGAAGTTGTAGTTTTAACTATAACTGATATAACAGTTTACAATGGGATGATTTTCTAGAACTTTGGCTTTTAATCCTGTAATCTGTCCATACAAGAGGCTTAATATATGCTGAAACCCATCCCTGAAAAAATGTTCGAATGATTTTAAATATTTGTTTAATCATGCCATCTTCAATATTTAATTTTTTTGAAATTTTGTATTTAATTTACATATTGATTATTATATCTTGGCTTTATTAAAAAGGGCTTCAGAATATCCAGAACTGCGTCATTTATTATTGTGGTTTTAACTTATCAATCATCTGTTCAGTTTGTTGTTAATGGTAATAATGAGCAGATTTAATAGGCTTGCAGTCACCACTTGTTAAAATACAGGTCTTTGCTGATTATAGAATTCATTTCCTATTCTAATCTAACTATACCAGGTCTGTCTGGTAAGTAATGAGAAGTGTGTTCATGTGTGTACACAGAAGTGTGTATGATCCTTGTGAAAGCACACACTGCTCCCAACACCTCTGCCATTGTTGGTAGAAGTGCTTGAAATCATCAACTGTGAAAATGTTCAGAGTCTCAGTCGCAGCTCAACTTTCATACCTGATTGTACTCTTAATAGACATCTGAGCTAGTATCAGAATATATGTGTTGATGGTAACCTTAAAGCACTTTTTTGTAAGTCGCTCTGGGTAAGGGCGTCTTCTAAATGCCTAAATGTAAAAAATGTAAATGTAAAAGTGTTTTAATCTTGGCCTTCTTTGCTTTCTTTGGGTGAGGTGATGTCGTGTGCCATTCAGCACTTTGTCTTTTGGTCTCAGGATCGTCTCCTCATCTCCTATGATCGCTCTGTTCAGGAAATTGCGCTCTCATGTTAAATGATCCAACATTTGCTCCCAACTCACTTGCATTGTTCCAGTAACGAGGCACTTCGGCAGGGTTTCAAAAAACAAACATCTGAAACTGTGAAGGCTAGAATACAACTGAAATGGGTCCTACAGTTTATCCAAGATCCAATTCTAACTGACCTTGAACCACCATCCCCGTGTGTAAGCCCTACAGAGCGCAGGAATTCTCATTGCTTTACAGGCAGACCTCATATTAAATAAATAGAGTATATAAACAAAAGCATGCGGACACCCAAACATTGCATGTGGTTCTGCCCTAAACCGTTGCCACAATGTTGGAAGCACATAATTGTATAGAATGACTTTGTATCCTGTAGCTGAAAGATTTCTCTTCACTGGAGCTAAGAGGCCCAAACATGTTACAGCATGACAGTGTCCTTGTGCACAAAGTGGGGTCCATGAAGAAATGGTTTGGAGTGAAAGAACTTGTCCTCCACAAAGCCCTGACCTCAACCCCATTCAACCCCACCTTTGGGATGAATTGGAACAGTTACTGTGCCCCAGACTTCCTCACCTGATATCAGTGTCTGACCTCACTAATGCTCTTTTGGCTGAATTAGCACACATGCCCACAGCCACAACCCAGAGTCTAACGGAAAGCTTCCGAGAAGGGTGGAGGTTATTATAAGTGCAAAAGACATGGGGGTAAATTTGGAATTAGATGTTCAGCAAACAAAATGGTGTGACGTTGGGTGTCCACATAGTTTTGACAATGCAGCATATAGAAAAATTTGTAACTTGTGAAAGTGGAATTAAAAACATGTTTTGATCATGTGATTGGTCAGAGGAATCATTCAAGTCAATGGAATGGATTTGTCGCGTTATCCCTAAGTTCAGAAAATCTCAGCTTGCAAATTCATTTCATAAACTTGCAGGATCATAGATAGGGATATACAAGGACATAACATATAGCACACATAATGTGTAATATATTGATGCCATTCTGAAAGGTGTGTGTTGCAGAGAGCAGTATTTCATTGTTATAACTTGCACAAAAAAAAACATTTAAAGCACCCCCTCTGCTTTCATACGGTCTTTACAGTGATACCACAGAAAAAAACATTTTCTCTTTTTCTAAAGAATAAATCTGGTGGAAAAGACTGGTCATACAGACGTTTTTCTAGTTACCTAGCTAAGTGTTAGTTATCTGATTAAGTGTTACCTACTGTATCTAGGTGGGTGTGCTATCTGGTACCGCAGAAGGACATGCCATCTTTAATTTTAATTGCATTTTTGTGCAGGTTTCTCAGGCATTTCTGAAGAGTGTAAAGAGGTATATATCATTTATAATTCCACAAGATTATGTTCCATTGTAATTATATGCCCAGTGGTATTTTAATAAGCAAACTGGGAAATAGTCCTGCAGTCCAAATATTCCTGCATTTAAAAATCAGGGAATTGTAAGTGGGACACTTGCGGTAGATGTTTGCCCTGGGAATCTTTTTCCCCATACCAGACCCACAGTTCGTATTTTTATAGTAGGCTACACTACATGCCCGTGATAGAAAAAACTAAGTTGGATCTAAATGTAAAAAATAGAAAAATATTTGTGATTTAAACCACACGCCGATACCGAAAGAAAGTAGTTACAGTAGGCTACGCTCCCATCTTAATACCTTTCTTTGTCCTGCCTGACGATTCCCTCCTGCACACCTTTACCTTGCTGTTATGAAAGTTCCTCTATAGGCCACAACCTACACACTTTGCATGGAAAAACTCATAAAACACTCATATAGGCCTGTGATAAAGAGTAAACAATTTGCCCAAAGTCAATTGTTCTTTAAGCTTAAGGCCACAATTTACACAAAATGGAACTTCAAAGGTTATTTGGATAATGAGGGATCGCGATCTTCCTAAAGGCGCCTCTGACATACAGTAACACTGTTGCAGATTTCTGCATGGAATCTATAGCCTAAGGGTTCTAAAGAAATAAACCGAGGAATTAGTTTGTACCATCGAGCGTTTTGTTCTGTCCAATTTTCCTCGCGGTTGCCTTTGGAGCGGTACATTTAGGACTGAAGGCGTCAAACCGTGGCTCGTGCCAGTGTTCTCGGGTTACCGGAGGGTCACCGAGCTTCGCCGTTTTCCCCCGCGCGCTCCCCTGCCTGCCTCCGAGCACAATCATGCTCTTGTGTTCTGAAGGAAATGCGTGTCCGCTTGAGCTACATCCAAAAACCGCACACTACCGCACTAAATAGTAGCCTGTCAAACGCCGGGGCTGCTTTTGGATGTAGCATTGGGGCCTGTTTTTTTTTTTTTTTTTTTTTTTTTTTTAATTATCTGTAGGTGCTCGAGCCTAATCCGGGCAACAATTACTATACAGATATACTAATGCAAACAGCGCTGCTAGTGTGTACAGAATAGAGTTTTAAATCTGCACTAAATCCCTGCTCCGCTGTCTACAGCTTACAGACCGGCTGTAACTATTCCACACAGCGGCGATTCAGCGGCCCGTGAAGCCTAACCTCAGTTTATTCAGTAGCTACAGTGTCGTGAATCACAGCCCACTATTATCAAACATATTCTATTTAATATTGAAATTTTACACTTATTAGCCAGTTTGACTGATTACTGGAACTAAACGGTTTTAACAAAAAAAAAAGAAAGAAAGAAAAAACAAAAAAACAAGTAAGCTTAAGTACATTTAACGTGAACTTCGTGTTGTAAGTCGAAAACCCAGGTAAAAACCTCTATGGCTCTAATAAACAGGCCAAATAAAACTGTAATAAGCATACTCAAATAAGCAGCAGAATTCTTTTTAAAAAAGTTAAAAATCTAAATAAAATATCTTAGATACTTAATTTTGCAGGCTATTTATTGTTTAAGAGATTTGCGCTACGTGTTCATCCTTACGCCCTTACCCATTATACAACGGTGTTTCAGTCGCTGTATAATGTTTTTTTTCCGGATGTTGTTCAACATATTCCTGTGTTGTTGTATCCTATATTCCCATATTCAGTATTCCCCTGTTCCTGACTTTCGGACACCCTGTAGTACCTGAGAGTCGCCACCTCGCAGCACCGGCGGCAACTTAACGGCCTGAATACCCCAAAGACCGAGCAGTAAATACATCCCGCTGTGTTTAGTGTTCTTTACACATATCTCTGTGTTTAGTGTGTGTTAGTGTGTTCTGTTATATTTGCTATAAATTAAAACGAATTTAAGTGCAAAAGGTTATACCACTCACAGATTCTGCGAGGAAAAGAAAAAAAGAAACAGAAGTCTGCCTGTAAAAAGGCAGAAAAAATAATATCAGAAATAATTTTAATGTTTGCATCGCATTCAGGTAGAGAAGGAAGAGTCCAACATTTAAATTGCTATAATTCGGACGTTTTTCACTATGAATAATATAGTCTACAGTATTATTAGCATATATCATTTGGCCATTTTAGTGCTTCTTGCGATAACGAAAGAACATCAAACATCTGCAAAACCCGGTACAATAAATGTCACCGTTTAAATTAATTTCTGAATGTTTTTTGTCCTAATGATGTTCAAACCTTTGGATTCAACTGTGTAATAGTACGTAGGTAAACTATCAGGTTTTCTTTCCTTTTTTTGGAAATTTGGAGATTGAGTCTCTTCCATTAGTTGGGTAGTGGCTTATGGGCATTTGATGGCATCTCGAGCTTGTAGGGTTTAGTTTAAGCAACGGATTTAAACCATATAGTCGGCGTGTGCAGGCCTGATTAGAAACAGACGACAAAAAGCGGTATTCCACTGTATTCACGCTACAACACACACACACACACACACACACACACACACACAGGTGCAAGGGGCCACACAGCAGAGCAGAGTGTGTTCGGTGGATGTGTATGGCTGGGCTGTGTGTCAGTGCTGAATCTTGGACACGGCAGTGAATTCTAGTTAATTGAAATCAAACCGATAGTTAGGATAGTTAGTTAAGCCAAACCGCCAGACATAGTTAGGCTACATAAGAAATATTATTCTAAATATGGCAAATTGTCTTGGCGTCTGTAACACCCAGACGTGCTCAAGGTCAAGACACTTACTGAGATTTTATGCAGAAAAAAAAGGAGTGGGGGTAATCAAATTTAGGTTGCCAATAAAATACATAATGTTCTAGAGGCAAAAACGAAAAAGAAAAACTGAGGAAGAATAAATGAAATGAAAATGAGATTTAAAAAATGAATAAACAATATAACGAACACTGAACTGCAAATGTTATTCGAAAGTCGGCATTTTCCGCCAAACGGTTTATTCAGGCTTTAAGATGTTCTCTGCTAATGCCGGATTTACCAGCACGAGTCACCGGCTTTGAATTTGTTCAAAAAATGTTTAAAAAGAGCCTAAAACCCGCTTGATAATTAAGCTCAGTCCCAAGTCCAAAGGACTCAGTACAGCACTTACACAAACCTTACAGCATTAAAGTAAGGTCTAACCTTAAGAAATCCGCTGCACGTGTTTTCTATGTGATTAAAGCACGTATAATTTTGTCTTCGATATTAACTTGAAACGTAATCTTTCTTTTCACATTGGTTTGTTGATTTTAAATCATTTTAGATCGTCTTGACCGTTCTAATTTCATAATCGAGTAATATTTTATATAAACGCACAAAAACACGGTGTCCCTTGGATCAGTTTATTGTATTTAGATAATACGCAATTACCTATCTATCTATCTATCTATCTATCTATCTATCTATCTATCTATCTATCTATCTATCTATCTATCTATCTATCT
>JAOVYV010000008.1:18261648-18277426 GCA_025674545.1 Hassar affinis
TATTATTATTATTATTATTATTATTATTATTATTATTATTATTGTTATTATTATTATTATTATTATTATTATTATTACTCAGATATGGGTCTAAATATAAGACCAAATAAATGTGATTGTACATTCATGTGTATAAAGCAGTTTTGTACCTTTAATAAGATGGTTGTAAACTGTTCACAGTTCCCCAGTACCATTTTTATTAAACGGACTCACCTAGACAAGTTTTGGGGAACCCTCCGCACGAGCAACAGGACCAGATGCATATATGTAATGTCCCAAATAAAATTAAAGTTAGCCTACAAGAAAAGGCTGTTGATTACTCAAGGAGATAAGACTGTAGTGATTTTAATAATAATAAAATAAAAAATACACGGCTGCGTTTATATATATATCGTTTTTGTTTTTGTAGGTTCATGTACTGATTTAAACATGCGTTTTTAGAACAAAGCTGCTAAACCTAGAACTCAATGATTTCCTTATCAGACAGAGTTTTCAATAATAATTATTTGATAAATATAAGAACCCTTAGCTATCATGAATAAATAACCAGTGAGGAGTTTTTCAATGCATATTTCCTGTCTGTACAAAGGGCATAAAGTATGTCAGGATAACCCCACGACCAACATGACCACATTTGACTTTGTCAGTGAGTAAAGGTCAGCGAAGTAAACAATGCGCAGTAACGGTGTTTTCTTCGCGCAGTTAGACGTGGATGAAACGTCCGCAGATAGAGTTTTTGGGTCATTTTCCGCCGCCCGTGGAGCTCCTTCCACCCCCGCTGAGTCCCGGATGTCCAGTCGGCCTGAAGGAAGCCCAGCTCTGCGCTACTGTACTTTGAAGCTACAGTTACTGACCTAGACAAAGACTCACCGGTGTTCTCTTACGCACGGATCTATTTTAATGCACACTTTGGCAAATTTCATTTAAGGTTATTAACTACTTGCTGTTCGGTGTGCGTCTTATGCATGGCTTGATCTTTGTAGCTATTGTTTAAGCTGCAGAAGTTTCAATGCCTTGCCTATTTCTCCATTTTGGTTCTGAAGTCCATTTGAATATGAATATAACATAATTGCATTTTTCCCGTTTGGCTTTGCTTGAAAGCCCCGTTCCTAGAAAATCTAAGAACAGACATGATAGGTAGCTGAATGAATTGAGTCAGATGTGCTTGAAACAGACAAACATGAAAATGTGCACCGAATAAACACTTAAGGATAATAAGTCATGAATAGAGTCTTGACTTTTACCCCTAATCCAGATCTGGATTCTCAAACTCGTGTTTCATGATAGATAAGATCATTTCAATGAACTTGAACCGAATTTGACAGGCCCTAATAGAGTTAGGTACCTCATAACTGATCATATAGAGGAAAGCATGGGGCTGAATAGGCTACCTAAAAAGCTAGAGGAGTAGCATTTGCGCCCCCTTTTGACGCAGTCATAGTTTAAGAAAGACAACAAATGCCTAAATAGCAAATGATAAAGTGGCGGGTCTTTGGTGACGATTCTAAACAACAACAGCAACAACAACAACAATCATCATCATCATCATCTCCACTTGGTCAAAGTACATTTTAAATAAATGTAAAAAGAACTAAAAGAAAAAGTACAAGTACAAATGCAAGTACGGAAACTTGAAAGTTGTACCTTATTATAATAATAGAGTGTAGTTTAATATTTCTCACTTCTAGATTTGAATGGGTAATATGTAAAGTTCAACGGTTTATTTATTTAACCATTTGAACATTTACTGCATTTGTCCGTAACATTATTTGTTTGTTTGTTCATTATTTAATCTGTAGCCTACTGGCATTAACTACGCATTGCAGCATGTAGTAAACTTGTGTGGCTACGTCCTATTATTACAACATTTGTTAAGATTTGTGGGAGATACTCTGTGGTTCTTAAAGAAAAACAACTAGCAGCACACGGTTTTGGCCTTTTTTTACTTGTTACATAAAACAGCAAAACATAGCAATAAATAAGTGTATAGTGTATAGTGTGTGCATGGATGGAGATGCTCACCATGTATGTTATTTTGCTAGTCCACCTGCAGGTCGCAGCATCACACCTGAATATTAGATATGGCAATACTATCTTCAAAATAGCATATGTTACAAGGTTACAACTTGTGATAGTAGGCCACTCCATCTTATACATTGTCCACTGTTTTCACTAACGCACAAAACACAACAAAAAGACTAACTTAACCTAAAATATTGCTATTATAAAATCTAAACCCATCATTTATTCTCAGTCATAAGTACTGTATGTAAATGACTGACATATTATATAGGCTATGTCTGTAGTCCAAACTTATCATTCTTTCATGCCAGCTAGTCACCAAATCACTTAATCGTCATTCCAGCACAAAACTGTGCCTTTGTGCTTATTGACTACTTCTTTGGGTCCAACTCATATCAATACACCTGATACAATTGATCAAGAGAAAACTTTGTAGAACATTTTATTTTCAGGGCAGGGCTTTATGCATTATAGAAGTGCTTTTTGCTGTCAAGGAGAACCTTTAAATTAAATATGATAGGGAGCTGTGAAGTACTGTGATTTTACTGTGTTTACTGTGGCATACGTTTATTCAAAGGAATCACAGTGAACTGACAATTGCATTTCTGTCCTGATGCTGATGATCAAAGTACTAATGATAGCATGGCTCTTAAGACCATCATGGATGCTTCCTAAATTATTCTGATTTTTCTTTTCTTTCAGAATATAATAATAATAATAATAATAATAATAATAATAATAATCACCATCATCATCAATTATTATTATTATTATTATTATTATAGTGGTGGTGGTGGTGATGATGATGATGATGATGATGATGATGATGATGATGATGATGGTGGTGGTGGTGATGATGATGATGATGATTCAAGATCTTAACTGGCAACTTTATCCATTTTAAAACCTCAGGGTAACAAACCCAAACTTGAAAAAAAGACACAAACGTTTCTTTGGGTTGCATTTCTTTCTTTATTATCAAACATTTCAATGATACAGTTCTGTCCGTCTGGTGGAGTGCAGCTCACAAAAAATTTCTCCACAGAGTAACATCAGCAAAGGCTTCTGACCAAACATCACAAACTATATACACTTAAATACACAGACTACCACATTCGCTTATGATAAATAAAAATGGAATTAGTAAACACAAGTGAGCGCAAAGCCTGAACGCTGGCGCCACATTTAGCAGACTTGGATTTACAGATTTAGCAGATTTTGCGCTCACAGAATAATATTAGTTACAGCAAATCACCTACAAAAGTCTGACCATACAATAGAGAAAGTGCACAAAACCGGGGTGTGTTGTGTGTCTCAGGAAAGTAGAGAGTCTATTTTGAAGGGGTGGTACCGGGTGTCCAGTGCAGTGTAAATGGGAATGTGGGGCTGTGGCAGATCCTGGTGGTGGCTCTGAAAACCAGCCATGCGTTTAGTTAAGTTCGAGGAGTCGCATCTTCCCCCTTGAGTCGCACGTGAGACTCCAGAGCCGTGGAATAACGGTACAGTGACAAGCGGATAGCCCAGGACCAGCGGCATAAAGTGAGACACTGCGGGCAACATCATCTCAGCGCCGCCAGATATTCTTTCTGTTGCTTCGTCTCGGCACTTGAATGGTTTACTCAGAATGCTGTCGATAGCAAATGAGCTCGAGAACTTGGCGCGGTTTCCCGTGTTCTCCTCGCGCACCGGTGTGCTGATATCCGTTGCGAGCGTTTCCAAGCTCTGCAGAGGTTTTTTACTAATGCGCTTCCGCCTGCGGCGGAAAACACCGTCCGCGAAGGTGTACTCGCTGTGCGGGTTCAGCATCCAGTAGTTGTCCTTCCCCCAGGGGCGCGACGGATCCCGCAGCACTTTCAGAAAGCAGTCGTTCAGAGACAAGTTGTGCCGCACGGAGTTCCGCCAGCCGGTGTAGCTGCCTCGAAAGAAGGGGAATTTTTTCATCAAGTAGTCGTTTATCTCGCCCAGTGTGAGGCGACCCGTGGCCGAGTCTCGAATGGCCATTGCGATGAGGGCGATATACGAGTAGGGTGGCTTGGGCCTGCGCGTGTAAGGCTTGGCTGTGGCGCCGGAAGCGCGCGCGGCGGGAGCCGGGCTGTTGGCCGCGCAGTCTCCGTCCGAGCCCAGCTCCTCTTCGGCGCACAGCGGAGAGTTCACTTCAGCCACACCGAGCGGATCCTTCTCCGACATGCGACTGGTGGCGAAAACCTCCAGCTTCATGTTTTGCTTGTTGCACTTCAGACCGAGATGCTGAGTAAAGTACCACAGTAATCTCTCTCGTGCTCTGCAGGGAAGTCCTCTGGGGAGAACTGAGCGCTACAGTAGCAGCTTGTTAAATATCATAACCGCTCCGGGCCAACCTACAGGGGCGGGTCTTGTTTAAAACGTACTGAATTCACCTGCTGCAAACACACGCGTGTGTGCGCGCTCGAGTGTGTGTGTGTGCGCGTGCGAGTGTGTGTGTGTGTGTGTGTGCGCGTGCGAGTGTGTGTGTTTGTGTGCGTGCAATTGCGTGACGAATTATGGAAAGAGGGACAGAGTGATACAGTGCTTAAATCCAGATGGGCTTCAATCAAGTAATGAGTTTATTGGGTGATATATCCAGGGTGTTTCTGAATATTTTCGGGCCCCTAAACAAGCTAGTCAGGAGCCCTTCACCTACACCATATGAAGAGAAGAATGAAGAATGACAATAAAGTATAAATTAACAATAAAATGTAACAATAAAACAATAATATTTAAATTAAATCTCTAAACAAGTAAATTATGTCAATAAAATAACCTCAACAGGCTACTGCTGTCCTAGCTAGTAGTCACAATCTGTCAGCTAAATGTGTTATCAGTTCTTCCTCTAGATAGCCAGCTACTTAACCTCTAACTCAATGTCTGAGTTCTGATTTCTGACTAAATCCAATGACTAAATTCTTATTTTGCTTTTATCTTTTTGCATTTTTCTGTTCCAAATCCTTCATGATCGCCCCTTATTTGTGCTGTTGTGATCTTACTTACCTAATGTAGTTTTGCAAATTGCAGTTTCTATTCTTTTCACACAACAAATGAGCACTGCCTCATACTTGTATCTTTTCAACAAAAAGATTGCTTTTTTGCCTACACCCCTGGTGGTCCAGAGGCCCTATGTGATTATACTGCTTATAGCAAGAAATAGCCCTGGAAATAATCATCTGTCTCTGTGGTTGTGAATCTGGACATGCTGGGCACAAGATGGGAGTACGTTCTGTAAGTCGTTCTATAAATCACTTGTAAGTCACTCTGGATAAGAGCGTCTGCTAAATGCTATATTACACTGTACCAGAGCATGCAGACTATTGTTGCTCCCTCACAGCTTCAGGGTTCAGTCTTGAGCTCAGTTTATTGTCTGTGAGGTGGTCCTATGCATGTTCTTTTGTCCAGGTTCAATGAGTTCCTTCCTATTCCCCAAAACATGACAATAGGTGAACTGGCTAAGATAAATTGCCCCTTGAAGTGAATCAATCTGAGAATCAGTGTGTGAATGTGTGGACATAGTGCCCTGCAATGGACTGTTTTCCCATTCGTGGTGTATTCTGAGCTCACGCTCAGTTTTCTCAAGTTATTTTCTCTATTTGTTAAAGCAATAAAAACACCAAGCTGACCTACTGTAATTCTGGTACTGGGGCATCCTTCTGTACAATGTTAGATAAATTAGTTAGATTTTAAAATCTATTTTTGTTTGAAAGGGAGTTCTACTAGCCTGCTTTTAGGAAATACTCAAGCTCTAATGTTCTGCATAGAACATTTCAGGGTTCTCACAGAAGGACATACAAAACCATGCTGGTTGTGTGATGAGTGTGAGTAAACCATTGTGTCAGTCTGAGGTAAGTATGTTCACTGCAAGGTGGAGGTTGTTGACATTTAAAAGAATGGGAAAACATACAGACATACATACAAAATACACACTTACCTTCCTGCAATGCTATGCAGCATGTTATTGCAGAGCGTTAGTGTGAAAACAATTCACCGTGTGGGCTGATCCTTGAATACTTGTTACTTGTTAGCATGCAAGTACATAGAATTTGGGCATGCTTTTTGGAAAGCTGCCATCATGTAGTCTGGATGGCTGCCAAAATGAAAATCTGTGCGTGCAGCTGAGAATACAACTAAAGGTGGGAACTATTCTCACGGGACAGGTGAGTACTAGGTCATTGATAGGTCAGACAATTACTGTCTCTCTATTTAATCCCTTCAAATTGAAAGAATTAGGAGTCTACATCAGGGTAGGAGACTGCTGTTATGGAGGAACAAATTACAGTATTGAATAGTATACCTGATTTTTGTCAGCTAATTATTACCTATGACTGTAGGTGTGCTAGAAGAGGAGATACAATACTTGCTGCCATTCTGTGACCCTATATGTCCTGAATTTGAAGACAAGTATTAAGACTCTTCTATATTGGCACCCAGGTGGTGGAATCAACATGCTCTGGTTATTCAGGGGCAGCTCAATTGTGCATCCAATAACATTTACACTTCACAGCTCCAGGATTAGTGTGGAGTTTGGCAAGTTTACTATGTGTCCATATGAACTTTGTCTAGGTTCTCAGATTTTCTTCCCACAGCCTAAAAATATGCCAGTAGGTGGATTGAGCAGTAAATTGCCATGTATGAATTAATGTGTGTATGGTACACTGTCATGGCCTGGTATCCCATTTGGGATGTTTTTACATCTCATTTCCTGGGATAGGCTCTGGATTCACAATCACTATTAATGATTTATGAATTAAGGATTATGTAGACACCTTAGAGTCTTCACTGTCCCTTCTTTTCAACTTCAATAAACACCAAATATGCTATAACAAGGCTACATGTTGTCATTGGATGCAAAGAGCAACAGCACTCCCTTGTGCAAAATATCAGGGTGCTAATCATGAGTGAGTGAGTTATAAGCCAGAAAACCAAGCACTTTCATAAAATCACTCTGGTTAAGAGTGAATGAACAAAGAAGCTCGATAATAGCCCACTACGCTTGTCTTGCTCTCATTCACTCAGGTAAAATCCCAAATAGCTCTAAACCCATGTCTAATGTAGACTTTTTGATATCCAGCCTTCCTCATTCTCCCTCTCTCTTAACCTCTGTTTGGATTCTTTAAAGATCTTACATAAGCTGAGGTGAGGTTCCTGTAAAAGGTCATGTAAAGTTAGTTGAGTTCCTCGCGTGCCATGAGGCGAGTGATAATCATTAAACTGTCTTCACTGCCACACCTACATGCAGCCCACGGGATATTTTTTTCTTCCATGTGAACCAATTTTCTTTAGCAGTGTGTATTTTACCAGGTTCATCGGGCAAGCAAACAAGTCTCTGCAACTTGTGAGTGCAATGCAAAAGCACACTACCAAACCACAGAATCAGTTAATGAATCCACTGGGTGTTCTATAATAAAGGTGGTGGCATGAACACATCTTAGTTTCATCTGTAGCATCTTAAAAGGGCCTGAGTTTCCAAAGAAGTCTATCTCAAAAGCTGATAGAGTGAAGCTAGGTCTATTCAGATAATATAAAAGCATCATACCACATTGCCAGAGAGAGATAGAGACAGATAGAGATAGAGAGAGAGAGAATGAGAGTTGTTGAATGAGAGAATGAGTCTAGGTCGTTACTAGTTTGTTTCATATGTTGGTAAGAGTTACTAAATAAGTAGTAACTGTCTAAGATTTCACTTTTCCAACATTTTTTCACTTTGTACGATTCTGTATTATTTCCTGAACCCACTTTCATTACCGGTATGAATTTGATCAGGTTTATTGAAAGATGAACAATTTTAAGCAATTCATGGCTGTAATACAAACTCATGAAATAAACACTATGTGTAGAGGTAGGAATATATTTTTATTACAAAATCAGCTCGTTTTGTAGTCAAATTGGAGGGGAAAAAATCCATGCTGAGCCACTTGTTATAGTAGTGTTAGCAACATCATCAGTGGACATGGCAAATCAGTACATTTTTCAGAATATAACTTCTGACTTTAAATGGGACAGCTCATGAAGCTGAAAAGGAAGAAGAGAATCACTTTCACAGAATATACCTTTAACCAGAATGTACAAATCATTGTGAGCTAGCTAGCCAGCTGATGGTCTTGTGCGTATAGCCAAATCACTGGTGTGCCAATATTCAGTACAACTGCACTCTTACTTGTGTGATATTGTTTAAATAGATGTAGTATATACATCATCTAATATGCATTTTTTCTTTTTCTATGTTCATTTAAGTTGATCTGTTTTTACATTGATTAACATTTATGGCATTTGGCATATCACATTTACACAACTGAGCAATTGAGGGTTAAATGCCTTGCTCAAGGGCTCAGCTGTTGCAGCTTGGCTGTGGTGGGATTTGAACTCAAGTTATCTAACATTAACCACCAAGCTACAGTCCATTGCATTTACTATATTACCCACAATGTCGGGTTTTAACCCTTGTGTCAGTAGCTTTATTCTACCCACCTCTAACCTCCTCATCTGTACTCTGTACTCTGCTCAAACAGAAGCTTTCATGATAACATTGCTGTCAGCACCATCAGGCTTGTCATTTTGTGGATCACTAACTAGCTGAGATAAATCACTGTCATAGCTTGGTGTAACTGCATCAAAAACTTAACTAGCTAGCTAATTTAACTAAAAGTAATTGCTAATTTATTTGGGACAAAAATAAGATGTCAAGAAAAAAAAGATTTGTACAAAGTAATAAAACTGTAAGGAGTAAAAAGTGTTTTTCTTTGCTTTTTTCTTAGGAGTACTTTTGGGTTATAGTACTTGTTCTATTTGTAATTATTTGTATTATGTATTGTATGGCTAATTTCTAGCAGTATCCTAACTCAAAGAGCCTTGAATTCGAGTCTGCCAGCACTAGCTTTATATATTTGTATATTCATAAGCTAATGACTTTTGTAAATCTAAAAGGCTAAAACCTTTTTGTAAATCGCTCTGGATAAGATGGGCTGCTAAATGGCATAAATATAATTGTAAATGTAAATGTGAATGTAAATAAGCCTTTAAATAATCTGTAATGTAATTGTGTAATGTAATGTATTTAAATCAGGATACAGTGATTAGAACAGATTCAGTTCTTGTTTTCAACATGCTAGTTATAGATGCTGATCTGAGTGTTACTGTGTTACTGGACTATTGATCCTAAACGAACTTTCACGCCAACTGTCAAGCCCACCATGGTCAACTGTCAAACCCTCTTATAAACAATGTGACTTAGGCTCTATTTCAATCATTCCTTTCATGACTTGTTCCATAATAAATCACATCCTGATGTACAAAGCTGACCACATTTTGTTGAGCAATTACAATGCATCTGAATAATCCTGCCTGCATGCGAATGCCTCAGCTGCTTCTGATTTCCAAGCCATAACTAAAACAAATACAAATCTGGTCATTTGGCTTAAAGAACGGCTCCGGACCGCTTTAGTCAGATTGAGTTTCTGCTCTGTGTTTAGTCATTTCCCTTCTCTTTCCCAAACAAAATGACTTCCAGCAGCCTAAACACTCAATCAAAGTTGACACTGACATTTAAAGCATGTCTTGACTGTACTTTTGAATTTTTTAAGCATGTATAATGACTGACAAATGTAGTAAAGGAGGTGCAATACATGACATGAGTTGAGCAGAAATTTATGAGCCTATAAATCTCAGAGAACATAAGAAACATGGATCTAACTTCACCACTTCAATTCTAGTATCTTTATTCTGAGAACTTGAACAGATGTATACCATCCTTCACTATTTTCTGATGCTATACATCTGGTATCCTGAACTTTGCTTTGTGTATGATCTCCTATTCTACCTGTTTCTGGGGCAGAAGAGCAAAACATCCAGAATTCATAGCAAGGAGGATAGAATAACATAGATTGCTTGTTCCACACGAGGAATCACAATAAGTATCTATTCTGTCATGTGCTTTGCAACTCAAACATACACATTTTGCCTCAAAGCACCCAAAGAGTATAATTTTACCAAAGAAAACATGGTGTTTAGATTGTAGTTAGGCAATGCAGTGAACTGAGAATTTGTCAGTGATGACTTTGGCATGGATAAACTCATGTTGTTCACATCTTTTCAAACCATGAGAAAGCAACAGTACTTTTGCACAACAATCTTCTCTCTCAGGCATCTGTTCTAGGACTTTATTAAAGAGAAAATTCAAGTGAAAAATACCTGAGAACGTTCCTCTTAATAGGCTTCTTTTTCCTACTAACTCTTCTAGATTAGCTTCTTAAACAAATATGTAATGAGTTGACAGTGCATGCAACATTAAACAACTGATCTTATCCAAGTGTTGCTGTTTGAGCCTGCATTATCTGCTTCTCATTTGACCTTTCTGCATTTTACATGTCTGTCATGACATCTGTTCACTTTAAGGCTCTGGCACACAAACATGACAGCAACCTTTACATTTCTGGAATGATGAGTATGAGGTTTTATTCATCAGTGTGGATTAAAATTACACAACAAAAACTAATTTTAACCTTAATTTTTCTGTCTCTCTAAGATAAAAATGAAAATAAATGTATGTAGTTTGTTTATATTGCAGTTATCCGATATTGATTATACATCAGCTGTACATTGTGCACATTCTCCAATAAGTCTATGATGCAGCAGCAGTGCAGTGAATAAAATCACGTAGATATACAGTGAAATACCAGAAAACTGGTATACCAGTTAACACTTGGTAGGTCCCTGACAAGATCTTGGAGGGAACGTTGCACAGTCCTCATGCTGGTGTTTGTTGTGGCCCCAGCATTGAATTCTGATGTTACTTGAGGCAGTGTTGCACACCTATCGCATGAAAGGATTCTTGTCAGCTGACACTAGTCACGTTCACCCAGAGTCTTTTCATGGCCACACTGCTGTCATAAGCTGTAACAAGCCGGAATTCTTGTAGTCACTGTACACCTTTGAAATGTTCATATATGAAAATCCAAACTTTGCTTCTATCTCCATAATGTTATGAGCCATCTCATGAGCTCCAATTATTAAATCATGTTGAAAATCATGATAACTTTCCATTCTCACAGCGGAAACAGCTCTAGAAGCTTCCATAGATTTCTGTCACTGTATATATATATGCACTGATGGACACAACCAATGATGTGTAAAGGTGGCATTGCTAGGTATGTTGTTTTTCTGGTACTTCTGTGTACGTTGTTTAATGACTTCAGTTTTGTTAGTTAATGAGCTTCAGTTAATGTTCACATCAAACATCAGAAAGGGGAAAATGTGATCTCAGTGATTTTGACCTTGTCATTTCAATATTTCAGAAACTACTGAGAGCTCCTGAGAGAGTTTACATAGAATGGTAAAAATGTTCAGAGACACATTGTTGATGAGAAAGCTCAGAGGAGAATGAGCAAGGTGGTTCAAGAGGACACCAAGAGGAGAATGACCAACAGATTGGACTACAACAGCACATGGTCACATCAGGTTCCACTCCTGTCAGCCAGAAATTAGGATCTGAGGCATAAGCTTACAGAAACTGGATAGCTGAAGATTGGAAAAAATCTGTACTCTATCTTCAACTGTACAGCTTCAATCAGCCCAACAAGCATGCTAGGGCCAATTGCAGAGATCATATACTTCCCCCATTTATATATTTGGTGTGAACATTTAAGAGAAGCTCTTAAACTGTATCTGCATGGTTTTCTGCATTACATTTACACCACATGAATGGCTGACTGGAGAACTGCATGATTGAGCAGGGGTATACTTGTTCCTACTAAAGTGACCAGTGAGTATACAGCTAAGCTTAAAGCTGTGGAAAAAATTTTTGATTATGGAGTAACAAAACAAAACAACAAAAAATTCTGTCTAACTGGTGTTAGGTGGTAATACAGCTTTGTGTGTGCGAAGTCAGTGAAAGTTTCCCATTTAATTACATCCTTCATCCAAACACACACCTGCCCCTAAAATAGAGTTTCTGTGAGAGCTATTGCACCTGTTTTATGCATGGCTAGGCTTATTACTCTTTAGCATTCTCTCAATAAATTCTTTAAACTTTTCCCAGCTTCCTGTAGGTTTGTAATATCATTGTTCATGCTTTCTTATTTGATACAGTGTGTGATTTTGTATTTCAGTATCTATGTATGTGTGTATCTGTGTGTTTGATGGGAGACAGACCACTTGTGAGACCCAACTCCTCACGATTGAATGATACGAACTAAAATGATTATACACCGTCGGATACTGCTGGATGTGAATTTGGGATAATTTTCCGTCAGTAAGACCGAAATAAGGATGGCTTGTTTATTGTTCCTTGAGTGCATTCAAGACTGGTAATTATAAAACCTACAAAAAGGTTCTGAATGTAAGCAGTGAAGGAGTTGTTTTGCTGTGAAACTGCACTGCACAATATTGTTTTCTCCACTCTAACACAAGATTCAACACATCCTGAAATTGTGCAGCTGCAGAAAAAAAGTGTTCATGTGGTTTCCAGCATTTGGCTTGTGATTCACTGTAGAAATATTTCATAGAGGATTTCACGTCTCCATATTTAACTATAAATCTTTATAGACCATATTTTCTAAAACATAATATTATGGGATGCATGTTATGTTTATCAGCTTTTTCCATCCTTAAAATAACTTTTTCTGGGTCTCAAGTCAATTTTAATAGCTTTTTAGGAGGTGCATTTTAAATTCTAAAGCTTCCTTCTAGCTGTTGTTGATCTAAAATTGAACTACCACTTGAAATCTAGTCTTTGAGTCTGGTATGTAAAGAATAGCTTTAGAACAATTCATGCTTAAGGTTTGGCTGTTTGATGGTTTAAACTGACATGCATGTATTCAAGCAAGAGGAATTTTAAATGCTCTGTGTCTGTTAAAAACAAGTCTGTCCTCACCGTGTTTACCTGCACCGCATTGAAAGTTCTTAGCTCAGAGGTCATGGAGAGGGTGTGTGTGTGTGCCTGTGTATGAGAGAGAGGGGGAGTGAGAGAGGGAGAGAGAGACCATGTTTGTATATCTTTATGGGGACCAAATAGGAAAGTGTTTTTTTGTTGTAGTTTTTAAAAAACAAAAAGAAAAAGAAACTAACTTACTGCATTAATAATCATGTCAGTGATTATTAGGTCCTCACAAGTATAGCATGATATGCTTTTGTTTCTGTGTGTGTGTGTGCATATGTGTGTGCATGAAAGGCAGAGAGATTCTGTACTAAGGAATGTCTTTGTGTGTGTTGCTATAATAGGCTGTCAAAGTATAGTCTAAAGAAGTTATTAGACTCTACAGCTTTGACAATAGCTAGAGCAGCTTTAGACACTTTCTCAGCCTTTATCTCAATTCTTCACATGCTATTTCCACACAGAATTCAGCTCAGAGAAACAAAATATTTTCCAAAATATCTGATCTCCTACTTTTTGATGAGACCCAACCCACAGTGCTATGACAGACAGCCCTGTCCCTTCCCTGAAGGTTAAAAGAAAAGATATCTAAATTGCATTCATTATATCTACAGCTTTTACAGTTAATGAGACTGATTTTAAACTTCGATTTAAATTTGATTTTTGAAAAAAAAAATTATAAAAACTGATCCAATCAGGCAACCCTGAACAGCAGAGGTCAATAGCTGCTCCATAGTCTTTTGTCAAAAGATGAAATCAGATCCACTGAGTTACGTTTTTGTCGTGCAGTGTTTCGCATGACACACTCCACCTGGCAAACCTGGAGAATGAGACAACAATTCAGTCTACAGAAACAAGTCTCAGTCAGGCAGGCATCATAGTAGGCCATAAAAACTATGATGAATTAGTACTTAGCTATATACTTAGAAAAAATTAACAAGGAGTCAAGGAGTCTTGAATGGAAGAACGTTAAATCTTCTCATTTTTTATATGGCTAGCCTAGTTTCTGGAGTCTTCTGAGTCAGCAGTGTGCCAAAACAAGCATGTATACAATACAAACCTGTTACATGTTCGAGTCTCCAGTCATTCAGCAAAAACACCAACACCCCTTCTCAAAAGCATTGTTGTGCAGTGTCACTCATTTTAAACAGTATTTTATGTAATAGCTTATTAGCTAAAGACACGTTTTTTAAAATGCTGGGTAAAATACTTAGTCATTCTGTCAACCTTTGCTCCGTGGTTACACAACAAGAATAACACAGTTGCTTGATGAGTGTCTTTGTGTATGTGTTTCCACTGCACTGCAGGAACCATGACCATTATATAAAATAACAGAGTTGATGCAAACTCTGTGGTACAACATTTTTGCATGCAAACAATCAGTAATACAACATTCATTCATTCATTCATGAATGTTCAGTAACCTCCTAACCTAATCTAATGCTATACTTGCTTATAAATAGTTTATTACTGAACTTTACCCATTAGAGTTACCAGAGTTAACCATTACTTTCATACTTACAAGAAGATTACTATTACATAAAGCTGATTCATAAAAAGGTAGTTAGAGACTCTGGAGTGCTGGCAGATGTTGTTGTTTGTTATTACAGTCTCTTATTGATCTGGTTTTAATCTTTCCTATTTGCTCAAATCATTAGGAGGAGGAAGTGAGATAGAACAACAGGGGATCTACAGATGCACTAGGCAGAAATTGGAGTAATGTGCGCTCATAGCCTAATTTGCCATCGATCCATCGACCTTGATTGCTACTTTTTTCCATAGTTACAAACCCCATTTCCTGAAAAGTTGGGACACTTTGTAAAAATGCAATAAAAACTGAAAGCTGTCATTTGTTAATTCACTCAAACCTTTATTTAACAGACAAAAGGACAAAGAAAAGATTTTCAGTGTTTTAAATGAAAAACATAATTCTATTAGTAAAATATAAACAAATTTAGAAATTAACAGCTATAACACACTCAAAGAAAGTTGGGATAGAAGCAAAATAAGACTGAAAAGGTTATACAAGTAACTCTGGAACATTCCACGATTAGCACTTTAACGAGTAACAGGTGACATCATCAAGAATGAGTATAAAAGGAGAAGTCACCAAAGACTTAGTCTTGCAAGCAAGGATGGATCATGGTTCACCACTTTGTGCCAAACTTCATGAGAGAATTGTCAGTCAGTTCAAAGACAATGTTTCTCAGAACAAGATTGCAAAGAATTTAGGTTTTTCAACATCTACACTTCATAATATCCTGAAAAGGTTCAGGGAGTCATGGGAAATCTTGGTGTGTAAAGACCAAGGGTGGAAATTGCTGCTGAATGTGCGTGACCATCGAGCCCTCAGGTGGTACTGTTTGAGAAACCATCATGCCTGTCTTCCATTGCCAGAGCAACCATTGATCATGCCCTCGTTGCCCCAGTCACTTAACACAGTGCAAAAAATGCGTCCTGAAACTGTATTATGCAAAGAGGAAGCCATATAAGTACAGACAAGTTCTCTGGGTCCAAAGGCATCTGAGAAGGACTGAAAGACAATGGAAACATTTCAGCTTGTTTTTGGGAAATATGAATGATGGATTCTATGTGCCAAAGATTGTTACCAGACTGTTACCAATGAAAAGTGCAAAAAACATCCATCCATCCATCCATCTTCTTCCGCTTATCTGGGGCCGGGTCGCGGGGGCAGCAGTCTAAGCAGAGATGACCAGACTTCCCTCTCCCCCGAAACCTCAGCCAGCTCCCCGGGAGAAATCCCGAGGCATTCCCAGGCCAGCCAAGAGACATAGTCCCTCCAGCATGTCCTGGGTCTTCCCCGAGGTCTCCTCCCGGTGGGGCGTGCCTGGAACACCTCCCTCGGGAGGCGTCCAGGGGGCA
>JAOVYV010000008.1:18322985-18336117 GCA_025674545.1 Hassar affinis
ATTGAACTCTGTGGCGCTCAGCGTCCCCGCTGTTTAAAGCGCTGTGAAGCTGCGGGAATGAGTGAGAGGAAAGCCGCATCGTTACCAGTGATAAGAAGCTGATTCTGAACAAAAGTTGAGCACGTTGTAGCGCATATTTAGTCAATGACATGTACACACAACAGTATATATTTGATCACTTATTTTTTTTTGACATTTTAGGGTAAGCTGAGCTTCCTTTGCAGTCTTAGAGTAATCACCTCTGACTACTGCTACACGAAAATAACCCCACTATTTAAATTATTTCATTTAAATGTGTACATCAACAATTAATCTCGTACCTCAATCAAACTAATCTGTTTATTTCATGTGAATGAAATTATATAAACCCTGGAATAAACTGAAATATTATATACATTTATGCTCAAACTAGAGCTAATGGCTTTGATACTGCACCATGATAGGTACAGCTGAAGTTAATTTCACACTAGGAACATACTAAATACATCATTCAATCTAGCAGATGTGATTTTTGTTGGTATTGGATGTAATCCATGTAATGCAATTACGGTTTAAAAAATAAATATAGCACCAGTCAAAAGTTTGAACACCCCTTCTCATTCAACGTTTTTATTTTTTTCGTTTTTTTCCTACATTGTAAAATAATACTGTCAATAAGTCATCCAGACTATGAAGGAACACATAAGGAATCATGTAGTAAGCTTAAAAGTGTTAAACAAACCAAAATATGTTTCAGATTTTAGATTTTTCCCCAGAGGTGCTGAGCACTTGTTGGCTGCTTTGCCTTCACTCTGCACTCCAACTCATCCCAAACCATCTCAACTGACTGACCTTCATTTCTTACAGTAATGATGGACTGTCGTTTTTCTTTACTTAGTCGAGTTGTTCTTGCCATAATATGGATTAGAACATTACTCAGATAGGGCTATTCACTGTATACCAACTCTACCTCTTCACAACACAACTGATGTCTCAAACACATTAAGAGTGCAAGAAATACAAGAAATGAACTCTTGACAAGGCCCAGCTGTTAACTGAAAGCCATTCCAGGTGACTAATATAAAACATATTCTGGTTTGTTTAACACTTTTTTGTTTACTAAATAATTCCATATGTAATTCTTCATAGTTTGGATGACTTTAATATTAATCTACAATGCAGAACATTTTAAAATAATGAAAAACCACTGAATTGAAGGTGTGTCCAAACTTTTAACTGGTACTGTATTTATATGTTTATATTTATCAAATAATGCATGCGCCACATTATCTGTGGTTTCAGTGGAATACTAAAGAGATGGATTTGTAGACCAAACACATTCTAACTGATCAACTCCACTTGAAATTCTTCTCAGTTACATTTGTGCTGCAATTTCATGTTTTATATATGATTTATTTCTCTCTAGTCTTTTCAAATATTAATGTTTTTGTTTCTTTCTCTGTTTATTTTCTGTCTGCTAGGTGTTCACCGTTTCTAAGGACTTGGTTTCACGTGTTCTGTCAAAAATCGTTGAATCTGTGGCTGAAGAGATGAGTCGTCTAATGCAGTGTGTATCGTCCTTTAGCAAGAATGGTGCACTGCAGGTACAGAAAAAAACCCAAAATACATTATGTAAATATAAAAGGTTGTGATATTGGCATGTGTGAGATAATAAGACTTACACTTACACAAACTTCTCCTTTTTTTCTTTTAGGCACGTTTGGAAATCTGTGCACTGAAGGATGCTGTAGAATGTTACTTGACCCCAGAAAGCCAGTGAGAGTCCTCTCATATACACACTGACTCACCTCTTGCATAAAAGACATGGCACTTACAGTAACATAACCAGTGGATAGTGTTTCATGGTTTAGTTTGACCACATAAAGATGCCTTCCTTGTATGTTTTTTATTTTTTTCAGAGCTAGCTTTAAACAAGCAGTTGAGGCCCTGCCACAGCTTCAGAGTGGAGCTGACAAGAAGTGAGTTTGTGTTTTAAATCTACATTCTTGAACCCAACAACATAGATTAGAAGAAAATAACATTTAAATATCTGCAGCAGGGTTGCACAATTAATAGTAGAGTGTGTAATAATAGAAAAAAGGCATAAGGAACAAGGTGGGATGATGATCCAGATCCAGTGTAGCTGCCAAATTGATTTCTTTTCATATAACAGCAAGTCCTGAAGTGTTTTATTCTCCTTATACCACATCAGATTGTTAAAAGCTATGTTTTTTCATATACTGTATTATTGAGCAACACATCATACATTTCTTTACTCATACAATTTAATGTTGTGGAACTTGCACAAAAACAGTAGTTTTTATCCCTTCCATTAAAGCACCAGCCTGTCTTTTTTCTGTCTGTTTACATTTATAAGAAAAAAGAAAGACCGCTAGTCATGCAAAGTGCAAAATCCTCTATGCCGAGGGCTCTCTTGTGGTGGAAAATGTACTGCACTGACACCCGAGATGCTATAAATGTTAAATAAATAAATCTCCTTACAGAACACTTCAGCATGTGAACAATCATATGTTTATCTTCCATAAATAACAACACATTTTTAAATTTGTTTATTAGGAACAATTTATGTGGCCCCTGCATCATACAGGTGTCTGTGAATGACTTGTTACTATAGAAACGATAACGTATTTGTCAAACACAGTAATTTCAACTTTGGAAATATAGCCAGCACTATTGTTCAAGCTGTTATAGAAAACTAATCAACACTTTCTGATTATTCAGATTCAAAAATTCCATATAATCAACTGCGATATTAGTGAACTTGCCTAAGATTGGGTCATTGCACTGGATATGGGTTATTGTTTAATCTAATAGGATGTTGCATCTCTCCATTAATTTACATTTACATTTATGGCATTTTGCAGACACCCTTATCCAGAGTGACTTGCATTTATCTTGACTTGCATTGATATAGCTGAGCAGTTGAGGGTTAAGGGCCTTGCTCAGGGGCCCAACAGTGGCAGCTTGGTGGTGCTGGGGTTTGAACCCCTGACCTTCTATTCAGTAACCCAACACCTTAACTATTGAGCCACCCCTGTACAATTAAAAGATTTTTACCAGATTGTTTCTGTGTTCATTTGTGTTACATGCCTATTGGATACTATGCTATGATTTTTATCTATCGATCTATAAACAGGAGACAAATTAAAGGAAAAAACATTGGCTATGCTGCACTGTAAGCAATTAGCTGGCCTGGATTGTGTCCTCTTGTCTCTTTAGAATCATAGCATCATTGAAAAGCAATACAAAGACTGATCATTTTATTCTATGATTAATCATTTCTGTCCTGGTGGGAGTGCTCATTAACAGTCATTTAGCGTTTAAAAGATTGTGATTAAACGTGGAGGAATTATGTTTTCAGTTGTCCATCCTTCGGAGCTTCTACGTAGTATAATATCTGTTGAATGGTCTTAAGATTTATATGGAATTAGCGCTGTAATTAGTGGATGAACTGATTTCGATGTTGGAATTGATCCGAACAGGGTCAAGCTCACGTCAAGGTCAAATGTCTGAAAGGACTAGACTTGGTGGCAGAGGCATCCCTGTTCGTGACATTGAGTTCTACTTGTTTAAATTATGCAGCCTCATAGTACAGAAGGTTATTTTTTTAAAGAAAGTGATTTACCTTTCCTCTTCAGTTGCCTCATTTTGAAAGTAGCAGCACTTGCATTTTCTTTATATCTCTGTCTCTATCTCTCTCTTCTTCAGGCTGTTGGAGGAGTTGTTGAACAAGTTTAAGAGCAGTATGCATTTTCAGCTCACCTGTTTCCAGCCTTCATCTGTTCAACCCATTAAAAGATAAGCCAATAATCTACACAGCACCTAAACAGCAATACACAGTGCCAAGCATTTCAGCATATTATTGCTTGTACATGACTAAATAACTGATTATACTGTTACTACATAAATTATGTTTACTGGTTACAGCTAGCATTAAAAGAATCACCACTCAAATCGTGTCTTTCTGCTGTCATTATGGAGAAAGTACTCTGGGTTTGTGTTGAACTTTGATGTGTTTAGATTCAGGGGAAATAAGGATAGTCATGTACAGATGCCCATATCATCAATCTGATATCATTCAAATGACGTAATAACCCGAATTATATTCAGACAGCATCTTCAGAATTACTGGCACCCTTGAAGAGAATTGGCTAAAGTAATGGATGGGTATTATAGTGGATGGATGGATAGTAATGGATATAGTAATTAAATCTTGCACAAAATAATGCCCAATTTTAAATCAAAGAATAGGGCAGTCCATGTGTATAACCCCAAGAATATAAAGAATCTTAATCATGCAGAGACTTGATCCCTTGCAATTGTCTTTAACCCATGGTACAGTTCAGTAACAGGTGCAGTACTTTTAATCTTACCAGAGAAGGCTGTGAAACCAATAAAAAATACTAATTGAGTTATGTTCGAGTGTATGTTTGAGTTAGTTCAGTGAGTAATATTCCATATGGCTGAAATTTACTCATCCACCATCAACAGACACACACACACACATATACACCCTGTCTGGTGAGTACAGATACACACCCTGTCTGGTATCATACAGAAAACCTCACACCCTGTCCCTCCCCAACATATAGGATTCTTACTGTATGCCCTGGGGCAAGGATTTCCTAACCGAAATCAAAAGTGAAGTCGATGTTTGACCAAGATATCGATCATTTAAAACGTTGAGAGTGTAGAAAACAGAGTTGTGTTATGATTGGCCCCTGTGTTGTCTTCTTAAGAGAAGAACTGAAAAAGAGTTCATTCAGAAATTCATTCATTCAGAGCTTGCCAAAAAATATTTAACCCATTACTGACTTTTCAGAGATATAGCACAGACATCTTCATAATACCTTTTGCTAAATATTATTTGTGCGATCTTCCAGGTATTGCTTTGACTGTGGTTTCAGAACAGGCTGAAGTTTTGAAGGTGTTGAGGTTCAGATGAATATGTAGCACCATTTAAATGAGGTGTGGAAAAATCTTCTTCACAGTTAAAAAAAAACGATCACAAACACCCTGTGCTTAGTCACCAGTGATCACCAAAGTGTGCCATTTGATGAAAATCCTTTCACTTAAACTTAATGACAAGTTTTTTTCCTGTTTATGTTTTTATGACATTTACTTACTGGAACTGCGAATGTTCTGTGAAATGACATCTCCTTTTCTCCTTGTCTGTTTTGTTTATTTACTTTTCTATAATTAGCCTCACCTACAAAATATGGTCCTATATAAAGGAACAGGTTTAATGGAGGACTTCTTCAAAGCTTTGTGTGGTTTCAGGTAACATCGTGGGTGTAGGTTAAGGTGTTAAGGGAAGTTTTTCTGAATTTGTCTTTCCGTTATACGTAGGCAGAAGGAAGTTGATCCAAACATGTTTACACTGTTCTGTATAATCCCCACAGACGGGTTATAGATTACAAATGTCAAATATCGAGATATACTTATTATTTATTCCCTAAATATTACTATGTAGATGGTTCTGAATTAGGATATAGCTCTAATATAAACCTCAGTAAAATGTGGTTATGTCTTTATTAGTTTTATGGATTTCTTTATTCTTTTTGGTAGGATTTAAGATTTAAGCAGCTTGATGCATGTCAGAAATTGTTTATGGTAAAGTTATAAAGAATATGGCTAGTCTACACTGACACAGTTTGTTTCTAATTTGCACAAAGAATGCAAGAAACAACAACAGTCATAAAAGCTGTTTCAGATCACATCAGTCAGATCTTCTAATAAATACACTAAGAATTCTTAAATATTACTGGTTTCAATCTCACTGTTTTCTCCTAAAATGCCATTTCCTGCATTGTTATTGCCAGTTTGTTAGGTACAGCTACCTTTAACTTGCACCCATAAGGACACAGCTATCACAAATTGTGTATGGAAGACAGCAGAATGTGTGTAATGAAATGACCAGCAAGGCTCAGGTGTATGCAGGTAAGAATACTGCCATACACACCCTACCACGTCAGTGTAGCCCCCTTGCTATTGATAGGTGGGTAGAGGGGGTTGCATAGCAACATATTGGCTATAGTCAGTTATTTATGCCTATAAAACAGGAGCAATATGGAAAGTGTTGATGATAAAATAGCTACTGAATAGAAGTAGGTACATATTAGGTAGTCCTGATAAACTAAGACAAAATATACTGAACAACCTGGCTCATAAACAGATCTGTTTTTTACCTAGTCTTGAAGCCTGTTGATATTACGTACAAACTAATGTCTCAGTTATTTTTAGCAAGTGGAGTATTGACTGGATAACCATAGTTTCCTTTCTGGGGACTTAACTATTTTCAGAAAAAACATATTTATGTTAAAAATCCACCTCTTCCTGCGTGATGTCATCAGTATGCAAGTCTATCAACCATCACCATCCTGTCTCACAAACCACATTTCCTGTGTGTTCACATACACATTCACACACAGCTTATTGCTTACTCCGTTCTTGTTCACAACAACAGCATATATGATATAAAATGCTACAGTCCAGCAAATGGCATGACACGCTAATCACTATGCAGATGTTTTAGAGGTATTTGGAAGCATGTATGTACCACCTTCATTTTCACAGAAGTTGGACACTTTCTAAAAATGTAATAAAATCTGAACTCATTTGAATCACTTGAACCTTTATTTATCAAACAAAGAAAAGACTTTTAGTTTTTTGAATGACAAACAATTCTATTTGTTAAATATAAACAAATTTAGAAATTGATGTCTGCCACACACTCAAAAAAAATCACCTTTTCTTTTAATTGTTCTTTTTAATCATTTGGCAATTGAAGACACTAATTGTTGCAGTTTTGCAAGTGGAAGACTTGAGCTGCTGAACAGTCCATGATCTCTGTTGTCTGATTCTATTTTTCATGATGCTCCATACATTTTCAATAGGAGACAATTCTGGATTGCAGACAGACCAGTCAAGCCATGCTGTTGTAACTCATGCAGAATGAGACCTGGAATTGTCCTGCTGAAATAGACATGGAGTTCCTGGGGAAAAAAGTCTTGATGGCAGCATATACAGTATATGCAGATCATCTATGCCACTGATGCACCCCCAGGCCATTGCAGATGCTGTTTTTTTCACTTTTCATTGGTAACAGACTGGATGGTTAATTTCATCTTTGGCACATATAATCCAATGTCTGCTTATCCCAAAATCAAGTGGAGACATGGACTCGTCTCAGCAGAGAGTTTCTCACCAGTGTTTCTGCATAAAATTAAAATATGGCTTCAGTTTTGCATAATACAGTTTCACATCTTCACAGCGGCAGACTGTGTTACGTGACAATGATTTTCCAAAGTACTCTTGAGCCCATGTGGCTATGTCCATTACCATAGCATGACGGTTTCTCAAACAATACCTCCTGAGGGCTCGATGGTCACGCACATCCAATAGCAATTTCTGCCTTTAGAATGTTTACACTCCTGATCTTTCCATCTATTCACTGTAGATGGTGAAATACCTAAATTCTTTGCAATCTTGCACTGAGAAACATTGTATTTGAACTGACTGACAGTTCTCTCATGAAGTTTGGCACAAAGTGGTGAACCACGACCCATCCTTGCCTGCAAAGACTAAGCCTTTAGTGGATTTTCCCTTTATACCCATTCATCTTGAGCAGCTCACCTGTTACCAGTTAAACTGCTAATTGTGGAACTTTCCAGAACAGTTTTACTTTTTACCTTTTTAGTCTTATTTTGCCTCTGTCTCAGCTTTTTTTGTGTGTTGCAGGAATCACATTGTTTCTTATATTTACCAAATATAATTAGGTTTGTCAGTGAAAATACTGAAAATGTTTTCTTTTTACTTTTATCAGTATACTGTATATAAACCACAATGAAATCAGACTTTGGTAATAACAAATTTTAATACTGTTGCATTACAGTTCCCTGAGATGATAAAGAACTATAAAACTATAAGAAAAAAGAATGCCAAAGTCTGATATAGAAGTATATACAAGTTCATTTGCTTGAGTGTGTTCAGAGAAAATGATGCTCTGGCCATGACAGTGCGTTTGTTGCGTCCATCTTTGTCTGTGCTTCAGTTTGCTTTACCCAACACTTTCCCAGGTGAAGCTGAATTTTACAGGCCATTGGTGTGGTGAAGGCTGCTGACTCTGTGGAAGTCCTGACTTGGGGGAATTGTGTGCTCTGGGCTCAGAGGTGAAAGGTTGTGGCTGCGGATATAATTCATGCTGCTCGGATGGGTGAAATAAAGAAGCTGGCGAGCGAACAGAGGCTCCACCTAGAGAATAAAGGCAAGTAGAGTTTTATTTTACACACTGTTCACATCCAAACCCAAAGAAAGTGAAAAGTCATGTTTCAGAATAGATTACCTGGACAGTGAGGGTCCTTCCTGGTCTATGTGGCTCTGTGCTGTCATCCTCAAAGTACAGGAGCACCTGGGACATGGGTGGAGGACGTATGTGCCGAGCATAACTCTGTAACTCTAAATAAGGAAAACACATCACCGCATTTGATCACAAACTTTTTCCAGATAAACAAGTAGAAATCGAAAATACAGAAGAGTGGTAAAATGCCTAACACTACAACAAATCTGTGGACATTCGTGAAAGACTGATGCAGCTGTTTTCAGTTATGCAAATTATAAACAAGGGGAGCTTTTCCCTGCATGAAAGAGTAGTATTATAGTAAAACCTAATGCATTGAAATTACTTTAACTTGAAAAATATCATAGTTTCTTTCACTCTGTTTGGCCTGATCTCCATCTGGCTTACAAGAAGTCATTTGGTGGAGGCATGGTGGGGATTCTTATTTGTGCACTAATCACATCCTGGAAAGTCCTGTGTGCATGTATGCAAATGTGCTGCAACCAGTCAAGTGTGACGTGAAAAAATGTGGGTGGCCGCTGTAGCACAGAGATTATCTGTTGTGGTGTATTGTATCCTGAGTGTGGTGTGGTTAAATGTTTACTGTAAGTCTCAGTGACCCTATTTACTGTAATAATTGGACATTATTTTTCCCAGGTGGTCTTTTATCAGTGGTTACTTCAAAGAAAAAGAATGATCTCTGGGCTTTTAGCTGATTTACATGGCTGCTCACTTTGTAACTGATGATGAGGAATACACCACTGCAGCTGATTAAAAAAAACCCTTTATAAAAAGACCAAAAGAATCCAGAAAAGAGCAAACCCAAAAGTAGTTCAATTAAATAAAACGAGTATAAAAATGTTTAAAAGGGCAGCAAATTTCATTCATTGATCCAGCAATCTTGTTTATCAGGTACAAGAATTTACTTCCTACAGTAGCTGAATGGACTTACAATTAAAAATTAATACAATTGCTGTCATTATTAAGATTAAACGTTTAACATAAGATAAGATATTCATTCTAACCTGTGAAGAATTGCTGAGTATCCAGTAGTTTGCAGGTCTGATCCCTCTGTAGTTTGTTGGGTTTGTTGTTGGGTGAAGTGTGCCCTCCCTCCCAGTACACCCTGCAGGGGCAGCAGCGGCGTGCATACAGCCCATCTAGTTCCATCCACAGCAGGACTCCACGTTCTAAAGAGCTGTGTTCGATCTGTGGAAGCTCCACAAGCTCCAGACTTTGAGAAGCTCCATATGGCAAACCATCTTTGCTCACACCCAGGACACAGCCATCTACACTGTTCACAGTCACTTCTCGCACAAGGGCATCCCGGAAATATACTGCCACATGGAGCCGGAAATCTAACCAGGAAAGGACAGAAAGTCAACATTTTATCATTTGTTCAAATTTCATCAGTGTCAGGGGTCTTGTCTTGTCCAAAGGGCTGGTGAGGATGCAGTCGAATAAGAGGTGCGGTTGATCAAAAGACCTGATTAAACATGTGGGTACTCTTTTAATGGAGAATAAATGGCACCATAAATTACTTGTAAGCCTTTCTGGTGGAACCTAACAGGAGATGACCATTTTAAAACAAAATTCAATCAAAACCACACCACCTTTTGAGTGTTCTTCCCAGAGCTACACTTCCATAAACAGAAAACATGTCTAGGGTACACCAGTTGAATACCACCTTAGTTATATAATTGAAGTTTGGGAGAAAGACCATGCCTGAAACTCCTATCTCCTCCTTAGCTCCCCATATGTATTTCCATCCTTATGGCAGAATTTCTCAACTATTTCCTCCTCATTCAACTCTTTTTCTCTTCAAACAAATGGGGAGGGGGGGGGGGCTGTCTAGCACTAGAAGATGCCAACATGAGCTTTAGCCCATATTCTCATTTCTCTCAGATTTCAACAGTCATGTCTAATATTACCATAAGTTAAAGGCTTGGTCTACACGTCAGAAATATCCATTTGTTGCTCAACACTGTGCTAGATGTCATGTCTGACAGCATTAGGCATACATGAGTACAAATGGGAGGCAAGTATGGCAGGTGCAAATCTCTAAATAAGCTTGCTCACCATCTCTGAGGTCTACTTCTACGCAGTTCAAGCAGCCCTAATGAATATCATTCTCATTGTCTTTAATTCATCCTTCAGTGCACTTGCATTCTGCAAATCCAACTTTGCTTTATAGGGGATGTTTTAAGCTGTCATATGACATCACAATCTTGCACTCTAAAAACACTTGTGTATTTATGCATGCGTACCTGAGAAGGCCTCTGCTGACTTCATGCTGGCATCTAGTGTAAAGGCAGATGTCAGAGGCTCTGAGGCACTGCAGCTATAGAAGGAACCACTGAACTGGTATCCTGAGCAGAGAAACAGAGGATTAGGCATTTGTACATTTACAGAGTAATATTATAATAAAATGCGCTTTAGCCAAACATGGCATGCATTCAAAGACAAGATCACTGAGAACATCCTCTCTACACCAATACTGAGAGACACCCATCCTGTACCTGTATCCCACCGAGGAGTGTACGGGTTTTGGTTGTAAGGGATGTCGGTCAGAGTGGGCTTTTCTGAAAGATAATCCCTCCAGCTTCTCTCTGCTGGAGAAATGAAGCTGCAGACCTGTGTGGAGATGTGTACACATTCTCTACTGATCCATTCACACATACACAAAAAGGAGCATGCCTAAGTGCTTTGTAGTCTTGTCATTAACTCCTACCTGACTCTGGAGGGGCGCATAGGAAGGGTGTAGTGGATAACTCGGAGGGCTTGGGTTAGATGTCGTTTCCTCTAGAGATCTGGAGGCTGTAATACAGAAATCATATGTGTGATTTCACACGTTAGATAGATATCCATGCTTGTGCTTCTTGCAGCTTGTGGGTGGGTGCGCGCGCGCATCGATTTGCACGTCACTTGCCTTTTTTGGCGCCCTCGGGAACGATCCGGTAAACTTTATAAGGGTCCGAAATGTCGAGCTGACTGCGATCCAGCAGCTCCTCGAAGTCGTTGCTCTTGTTAAGTGCGCAGCGGAGACGCGTTTTCCACGTGGGTGGGTCCGGTTTGTCGATACCCTCCCGGTATTTACCTTTGAACAGCGCCCAAGCCTACAGAAAGGACGAAAACGTGAGCGCAATCAGGTGAGAAACCAGCCGGTCTGTATCACGCTTCTAATAGTGAAGTGCTTCTGCTCCATCACTCTCCAGCCTGCTCTACTGTGTGAAGCACTGTGTGCACGCTCTCTTTACTCGTTTTCCCTCTTGTTTAATTCTACCTTGAAGAGTGCTGCGTCCTCGTCCTGGTTGTAGTCCTGTTTACCCGCGTGCTTCCACGGGATCCGGAACACACTTTTGTCTTCGTTCTCCCACACGAGTCCCGGGTATTTTCCGGTGTCCACCTGCTCGATGAGCCACTGGCGCAGTTTGCCGTTTCCCGAGCTGCCCAGCGCCGCGCGTTCTCCATCCGAGCACATCTAACCCGAGCCATGCACCACCACACAGAGATCAGAGATCAGACTGCGACATGTACACCATTCCTAGAGGAACCCTGAACACACTAAGATACATCTACATCTGGTCCACTAATTTATTCATCTACCAGAGAAATCTGGATAAAATGCCACTGTACATCTAAACTACCCTGTACATCTAAACTACCCTGAACATCTAAACTACCCTGTACATCTAAACCACCCTGCACATCTAAACTACCCTGAACGTCTAAACCACCCTGCACATCTAAACCACCCTGCACATCTAAACTACCCTGTACGTCTAAACTACCCTGAACATCTAAACTACCCTGTACATCTAAACTACCCTGAACATCTAAACTACCCTGTACATCTAAACCACCCTGCACATCTAAACTACCCTGAACGTCTAAACCACCCTGCACATCTAAACCACCCTGCACATCTAAACTACCCTGTACGTCTAAACTACCCTGAACATCTAAACTACCCTGTACATCTAAACTACCCTGTACATCTAAACTACCCTGAACATCTAAACCACCCTGAACATCTAAACTACCCTGTACATCTAAACCACCCTGTACATCTAAACCACCCTGAACATCTAAACTACCCTGAACATCTAAACCACCCTGCACATCTAAACTACCCTGTACATCTAAACTACCCTGCGCATCTAAACTAAACACGTGATTAGTTCTGTTCACACCTGCACACTAACTTTTACATATTAAAATCAGTCTTTTTTTTAAGTGGCTCGTCCTTACCTCTCTGCAGAGTTCGGGCTGTAGGTGCTTGTCAGAAGGATGCAGAATGACTCTCGACCGCGAATTTTCTTAAAAGGTTTGACTGCAAAAGGGGCGGGGAGTTTTGCAGAGCGCGCGCACGTGCATGTGTCAGAAGCGGACGTCCCGTAAGCGAACTTGCGGGGAAACTCGCGTGGGCTCATCCGCGGCGTGGCCGGATTTTTTCGCTCACTGTTTTTCAAAAGATCATTTATCGTTCTCTGAAATCACGACCGATTCAGTTATTGTATATAATCTATTAATAAACCGCATCTTAAATAGTACAGATTCTCTCAGGGTCAGTGTTGGTGTTTAGTCTCAATCACGAGGCCTTGTCTTATAACGCGTTAAGCCATATTTTCTTTAAAAAAATAAATAAATAAAACAAAAAAAAAACAAAAATAAAATATGCAATCAGTGATGCTTGTGTGCTTACATACAGTTGGCCTGTGGTGGTCTGGGGTGGGCTTTTTTCACTCACCATAGCTATTGTAATAACTGAACATCAAGAAAACCTGCTAAACC
>JAOVYV010000008.1:18399719-18415966 GCA_025674545.1 Hassar affinis
TTAAGATCCAGTGGTGCAAAATGCAAATTCTTCCAATTTTTTAGCTGGTCTTAAGATTTTGATCA
The DNA here is from genome assembly GCA_025674545.1 of Hassar affinis. NCBI lineage: Eukaryota > Metazoa > Chordata > Actinopteri > Siluriformes > Doradidae > Hassar > Hassar affinis. Next base: position 18,399,785 of record JAOVYV010000008.1, read on the forward strand.
GGAGTGTATATTCCTCTATATACATCAGATCCAGACCCAGGTGGAATATACCATCTGCTCGCCATGCAAGGCTCTTTTGTAATGGGAGAAATAAGGCAGACTATGTGAATTATCTAATAATAACTTGAAATGGTAAATAGTTCCCTTCAACATATACAGTATTTAGTCTGTTTGAACCAAGCCATGGTGTGTTTATTCCCTTTGTATGGTTCTCTGGGCTTCTGTAAACACAGCCAGGTATAGACCAAGACTGTTTGTGGGAGGTATTCTCCACTTTTAAGTGAACCTTGGTGTAGTCTGATTGCAATAAGAACACAATTTAAACCTGATTCAGTTCTTTCTTATAAAGTAAATGAAACATTCTATGTTATGTTATGGATAACAGACATTTTTTAACTGGCTAAAGATGAAAATGAGTACAAGAAACTAGAAACTAGTGACTAGAGCATGACATTCTTACTCTTTTGACTGCTCCCATTCTTGAGGTCACCACAGTGGGTCAGTATTTTGATCTGGAACAGGTTTTAATGCCAGATGGCCTTCCTAATGCAAACATGCCCCACTCCCCACCCCCACCCCACTAACCACACTTGCGACCAGCAGTATAAGATCCCTCCACCTCCAGTTTCTGGGGTGAGCAGAGGGTTAAGGGCCTTGCTCAAGGCCCCAACAGTGGCAGACTGTTCTCAGCAGCAACCAGGAGTCCTAAACTACTGAGCTGCCACTGCCCCCAACAGCATGAAATAATATTAATATCAAAAATAATTTTATTTCAGATATTCAGGATGGTTATCAGGTTCCAGTCATGCATCATGCTTTTACTTAGTCATCCTTCCAAGTACATGAGGACAAAGCAAACTGAACAAGTGTATTTTGGAATCATATAATCAGTATACTCCAGGAACATCGAGAATTGTACAGTGTAGGGTCTCCTGCATCTTTGGCCATGACAATATATTCATTTACTGTATGGACTTGTACTTGTTCAAGGTGCACTAGATCTCTTGGACTTGGGTTGTGTAAACCCAAAATGCTACTAAGGGACTGATAGAGACTCAGGTTATCTAGTCAGAAGGGGGTCTTTGGCCACACATTCCACACATTCCTCAAAAGGAAAGGTTGTCACTTAAAGAACTACGTGTTGGAAATTAAAAAGTTAACCCTTTGAGCACTTTTCAGAGTTTTTTTTTATACACCATATGGCCAAACGTATGTGGACACCTGACCATAACACCCCTATGTGAGTCTTCCCCAAACTGTTGCCACAAAAATTAAAACAATTTATATAGAATGACTTTGCATGCTGTAGCATTAAAATAGATCTTCACTGGAACTAAGAACTAATACATACAATAAATTATTTATTAACTGCAGTAAACTATTAAGTACAGTACACTAATAGAAAATGTATGTACTTACAAGATTGAGGAATGCGCTCTTAACTGATTATTATCTGCTGAAGCAAAAAAGCTGAAGCAAATGAATACACACTTTATTGAGTTTTTCCAATATATTTATTTTTCTGCAGTACATACCAAAATATTTGCTATAGATAAAAAATAGCATTTTATTGTACAACTAAGTAAAAATGTTTACAGACAAGCACTGCTAATTTTACACAAAAAAGGTAAAAACAATAAAGAACAGAACATCCTCACGTCAGTGTGCAAACCATTTATACAGATGGAAATGCCCCCTGAGGCTGCATTCCGTGATAAATTATTTAAATAGCATTTCTCTCTCTCTCTCTACGCACACACACACGCACACACACACACACACAAACACACACACACACACACTTGTATTCTCATATGAAACATGGTTTTACAGACAACAAACAGTACAATAATTTATCTGTTTAAAAGTACTGGACACTGGAAGCACTAAAGAACAAAAAAAGAAAACATTTGTTTATTAAATGAATGAGAGGCTGTATTCTTCTTGAGGAGGAATGTAATACTATTTACAGCTTGTGCTACAGTAGCAATAACTGACCAATTTTTTTTTTAACATAAAAATAGTAATAGGTTTTATTTGATCAAATTTTATGAGTGTCTTGAGGTAATATTTGTACATCAAAGTTTTCCTTAATCTCTCTTTTTCCATGGAAAAAGGCACACAGGTCAAACATTATTTCAAAGATCTCCCCTTTTGGGATCTATGAATGTGGTCAGATAAGGCATAATGGAGTGTGTAGGCAGATAGCCATGACCAGTGACACTGCATTAGTCTGTCCTAGAAATTATCCTTTTTTTTCTTTAAATTTGAATTTGTTTGTATATATTATTCTTCTATGAATGATACACAATTTACACCAAATCTTTCTGTATAACACTAGAATGTCCTCAGCAAACAACCATGACTGCTACTTATTAATAGACCAATGAATAATGTAGAATCCATGGTCCATCATCTTAGCTCCTACCCATATTTCCCAAGTGCTTTTCTTTAAAAAATCTTTTGTAAAGAGCTGTTTATTTTCAATAGTTTCAATACAGTTTTATCTTCCATTTTAGCTTTAGTGTTAAAAAGTCACAGTTTCTTCCCCTTATCTGAAATGTTTGGTTCTCTATGTCCACTCATTTAGGAATTAACTAAAATCTTATTGGAGGCATTGTTATGCAATCTAAACTAATTTGGCTCAATTTAATTTAAGGGTCTTGGTGCAGATGTTACTTCTTTGTTGTTGAACATTAAATCCGCTTGTTAAGGGGTTGCTAATTATTAAGTTGGCTTAGCATGATAAACTCTCTATACCCTGTTTAAAGTCTGTTCAAGGTCCACATTGTCAAGTTGAAATAAATTACTATACTGGACACATTTCAGAGAATTAAAGACTAAGAATTGATCTTGTCTTTTGATATCCACTCAGGGAAAAAAAATTAAGGCAGAAGAGAAGGTACTCAAGTGCATAGCTGTCTGCAGGGAGGCATTTCCATACAGATTTGAATAAGGATTATTTAGAAATTGGTCTTTCAGTTTGAGCAAAGCAATTGGGTTTTTTTCCTGCTCTAACTGGTCTTGGTGGAGGGGTTCTGAATCTCCAGTCAGCTCTGTTAGCTCTGTCCAAACCAGCATTGGTTGCCATAAATCCACTTGATGGCCTACCAGAGTGCATGCCACAGAAAAAAGTAGTGGAAAATCTGTCCCTGGACTTTGCATGAAATACATATTCTTAATTACAGAGAAAGGTGCCATCTTCCAAAAAACCCCGTCTGTGCAATTATGCATCTGTGAAAAAAGAGTACAATGGAAACAATTAACATCTAATATGTAAATAATACATGAAAATAGTGAACTAATTTTGTTTTAACAATATGATTGGCCATACCTCTGCATTCATACTTAAGGTCTGAGAAGTATACCATCTCTTGAGAGAAGACAAAAAGACCTAGTCGTCCACCTGCATATGTTTTGTCATAAATTCTTCCAGAGTCTGCCATGATCTTTTTTCCTTCATACATAACAACCCTACATTTGAAAAAAAAAACATAAATAAAAAACTTGTGTTAGCAAACCAACATATACATATAATAGCACAGAAATACAATGTTACATTTACACGATATTTTGGGAGCCTGTTTGGATCCTTTAAACAGTACCTTATGTGTCCTGTTCTTGGCCTGTGAGTCAGGTGCCATCTGTAAGCTGTAAAGTCCTTCCAACCAACATTCTTAGGGTCATGCCACAGAGTGCGGACCTACATAAAATAAGCAATAACACTATAAAAACCATGCTCCTGTAAAGCCTTGAAGACATATTTGAAATGGCATCATGATAACTTTTGATTACCTGTCCAGGAGTATCCCCAGTGTGCCAAAGGGCATTCCTTAGGTGTTCACCTGGTCCAGTGGTTGAGTTAACCACTTTGATTGACAGTCCTGAGTATCCCTGTGCCTTGGTGGGTGTGCTAGACCAGTAGGTCTGAGTTATCTGCTTCCACATCACCACATAGAAGCGGGAGCTGGATTGGTAACCGAACACAAATCCTGCATAGTCATCATCTCTCTCTGTATTTATGAAGAAGGTTCCACTGAAGTCCACTGCGTTAAACTCATCAAAACCTGAAGAACACAAGAAACTGGTCAGAATGACCTAGTCAATGATTTCTTAATTAGTAGTGATGCTGATCCTGCAAGGCTATGAGGTTATAACATACCAACAGCAATGCCTGGGTCACAGTTAACTGTCTGAACCAACTCTTTCCCCTGGTGACGGACTACCCAGTTAGGATCAATCTGGGAAGTGCCCTTGGGGTCCAGAGGCACCATCTGGAACTTGCGGAAGTCAGTCTCACTGATGTCAAAGTTCTCTGGGCAGACGTCATAGATGTCCAGAACGTTGTCCTGGTCAAAGTCATCCTTACAAGCATCACCACGTCCATCACCTAGACACACAAGAAATGAATCATCGGAAAAATATCAAATGCACATATGAGAAGGCAAAAATATTTTAAGAAAGAGAGCAATAATTCAGCTTTACATTTAATAATACTAACCATCAGAGTCCAGCTGATCTGGGTTGAATACCAGTCTGCAGTTATCTTTATCATCAGGGATGCCATCATTGTCATCATCATAATCACAAGCATCTCCTTTGCCGTCTTTGTCATGGTCAGCCTGATTGGCATTGGGAATGTAAGGGCAGTTGTCCAGGTTGTTTTGATGACCATCTTCATCAATGTCCTGATTGCTGTCACACTTATCTCCTACACGGTCAGAGTCTGTATCAAGCTGTGAATCAAATGCAATAACAAGTGTTAAAATAAACTTAGCAATCATAATGCATTAAAATATTTTTGTTAATCTCTCTTCAGGTCCAAGTATCCCTAAGTACAATCTAAACTGCTTAGATTTGCCTGTGCTTTTCTGTCTGATAAGCTGAAACCTCCTAGACCTGTAGCAGTCTCTGGAGTCCATGGAACTTGGCATACAATACTCACTCTGTTCCACATGCATGCATTCCTCATCCTCACTTAACCAAGGGACAGGTGTGATCCTCAGGGATTTAGTGCCAACAGGGCATGTATAAACTCACTAGCAAATCCATTCCCCATTAATAACCGCCTCCCTGCTTTCCCTGCAGACTTGTTCACCATTAGTAGTTACCCTTCAAAAGCCTTACTTCTGAGTAATTGTATTAAGTGCCTTACAGTTAAAAAGGATTTACTCCAACCTTATATAATATGATGAAATCCTCTGCACTGCAGCTACATATTGGGATTTTCATATGAGTCAGGCAGTGAGGTTGAGATGAATAACAGATGGATCAGTGTATATTGTAGAGAACAAGTGCTTCATCAGTTGCTGCCTCTGATGCATACCTGGTCAGGATTGTGCTCCAGAGGGCAGTTATCACACTGGTCACCAACCCCATCCAGATCGGTATCTTTTTGATCCACATTGTACAGATAAGGACAGTTATCCTTTTCATTCAGAATACCTAAGGAAGCAAAAACTCCAGTTTTATATCATGTTAAAAATATGCTCAATTTAACTTGGCCTGCATATCAATCTTCTTACCATCTCCGTCAATGTCCACGGCACATGCATCACCTTCACCATTATTGTCTGTGTCAGTCTGGTCAGGGTTGCTATTGTATGGGCAGTTGTCACAGCGGTCACCGACATCATCCCGGTCATAGTCATACTGTCTGGGATTGAATACGAATGGGCAATTGTCCTGTTTAAAAAAAAAGATCATAAAGGCATAAGTGTTAGGTGAAGGCTAGCATAAAAAAACATTACAAATCAGGTTATTCATTTTATATGGGTTTATGAAGGAGGTATGGGTTTTTGTAGCTGTGTAGGTCAGTAAAAGTGAGCTTCAGTCTAAAACTGAGAATAAAAGTAGTATAGGAATTAACAGGATATACTGCTGGCCTTTTAAGTGGTACCTCATTATTAGTTTTGGCTCAGGAAAAAGGGACAATGTCTTTCTACACAATTCTTTTAGCTTTGCCCAATTAGTGACTAAAAAGCCACTCATGGATTGTACATTATATATATTCTTTCTTGGACACAGTAACAAGCAGTTTATGTCGTAGCCCTAGGAATATTAAAACAAGAGTATGTTACCCTGTCATCCAGAATGCCATCATCATCGTCATCATCGTCACAAGCATCACCAATTCCATCCTTGTCATAGTCTTCCTGACCAGAATTTGGAAGGTTTGGGCAGTTGTCCTATAGTTAGAAAAAGGTAAAAATAGTAAATAAAAGCCACTGGTATTGCACTTATATTTTTAACTGATCCAGAAGTTTTGCACAACCTTCTTGCAGTGATAGGTAGCATTCTCCACACACACAAGGTCAGCATTAGGCCAGCCATCCAGATCTGTGTCCTCTCCACAGATGTATCCATTCCCAGCATAGCCAGGTTTGCACTCACAGCGGAACATGGGGTCAGCAAAATGGCCCAGGTAGTTGCAGCGGGCATTCTTATTGCAGTCATGACTTCCATCAAGGCAGGGATTGCGAGGTGTGCACACCTGGAAATAGGGCAGGTCAAAAGGCCATTCTATACCAAGATGTTTTCTGTGACTGTACAATACACTAGATTTTGCTACTTGCCTGTTTCTTTGCAGCAGCTTCCTCCACTCCACGGCCAAATGGCTGTGGACCACTGTAGCGTTGAGGACATGGTAGGCAGTTGTAGCCAGGTACTGTATTTTCACATCTATGGACGCCATTAAATTCGAAGCAAGCATCAGGTACCTCCTTGCACTGTTAAGAGAAAACTCGTTTTTCTTAAAAAGCCTCATGTATTTGTTGTTACAGAAAGATGCTTATTTAAAGGTTATTCACCTCATCAATGTCTTTGCAATTAATGCCATTGCCAGTGTAACCTGCTGGGCATTTCCCACATTTCCAAGACCCATCTGGAAAGCTTGTACACTTGGCTCCAGCAAAACAGGGGTTGGACAAACATCCATCTAACAGAAAAGAATTAAAGATGTTTAATCATATTTACAAGGATGCTTCTTGTAAATGAGCATGTGAATAGCATGGGCACTCACCAATAGGACAAGCTTGCTTATTGCACAGTTGAGATTCCTTTCCATCACCAACACAGTCTTTGCCATTGTATTTGGGTGGTGGACTATTACAAAGACGTTTGCGATTTTGGACACCACCTCCACAGGTTGCTGTACAGGTATCCCAAGGTGACCAAGGCCCCCAACCACCATTGACTAAACAAATAGATGGCCTCATTGAACAAGCAGCAATAAACCTTCTTGGCTAGTACATTCCTCAAACTGCTAAATACCAACTAAATTGTTTGATTATCACACTTACTTGGACATGGCAACATCTCACATTTCTCAGTCTGCCTGCCTTGGCCTTGACACTCTTTTCCTCCTAGCTGGGGAGTAGGAGAGTTGCAGAGGCGGATACGTGTGATAACTCCTGATCCACAGGTAACTGAGCAAGAGGACCATGGTGACCAATGGCTCCAGTTGCCATCTTGCTTAACTAAGAAAGATTAATGAGAGGCAAAATTTAGAGGATGGTTATTTTCTACATTTTCAGCAAAATAAAAGCTTTTGTATTTCTGGAACACAACTCACAGCGCTTGTCACACTCCTGGAGGTAGCAGTCTCTCGTTTGCACAGATGTGCCCTCGCAGTTGTTATTGATGCGGTCACAGGAGCGGCCACGCTGCTGAATGCCCCTTCCACAGGACACAGAACAATGAGTCCATTCAGACCAGGGGGACCAGCCATCCTCAGCATAGTCACTGGCTATTGAAGGAGAGGAAAGGGAGACAATAGAGCTATTCCCACTTTCTAAAGCAGCAAAGAGGAGAAAACCTTTTTAATGCAGGTCCCTAATGGTCTCAATTCAGCCTAGGTTTCTCAAGACAGACAAGATCTGGGAAGCCTGGCATGAACCACATTCTTGGACTGTCAGGCAAAAGTCAGTATATGTCACATACACAGTAAACACCTTTGAATTTTCTTCCAAGGTGGTTAATGGAATGTATTAATATATGTAAAAATTAGTAAATCAAATTCTTTACTACATTTTCAGTTAAAAATATTTTATTTGTTTAAAAGATGCTGATATCCTAGAACTGTAATATTGTTTAATGTTTTTTTTTAAACTGTGCTTACGAGTTCCACATCTGGGGCAGCATTCACCATCAGGAACAGTTGCATTGGTACAAGGAAGCAAGGGACAGGAAATCTTACGGCACACTGTCGCAGAGTTCTGCAATTACCATACACACAATATTAATCAAGGGTATTAGAGACATAGAGTCAGAAATAAATTACACCATTTATAGTGAACATAAGATAGATAGAATTTGGCAAAGTTGAGAACTACAAAATTTGTCAGATTTTTTAAAATAGGAAAACATGCATGAAAACATATAGCAAATGTAGGAGGAACTTAAGGATATAAGCTAGGTAACATGGGATTGTTAAACTAAACAACTGGATGGCCCTATGGGAAGTTCCTAGTTGTACTTGTAAAGGACTGTATAGACTGTGTAATAAAATTTGATCATTTTTATTGGTATAAGTTGTGGACATTTGTCGTAGGAGTAGGGGTTCCTAAACTTGATTACAAAGTAAATTATCCATCTCAGTCACTGGAGTCTATTGCAATTTTGAATGGAATATGCTCCCAAAGGTCTCCTTACTTGACAAGTGCACTCAGTACAGTCATCCACTGTCCATTCTTCCTTGTTCTTATGCACAATACCATTGTGGAGACAGACACCAGAAAGGATCCCCAAGCTTTCACCAAGCGCAGGGATATCATTTGTCTAGGAAATAAATTCAAATAATATCAGTGTGTGTGATATTATCAGTTATCTTATCTACATACATACATCTTACCTAATGTATTATAAGAACATATTAATCTAATATACAGTGCATTCAATAAAAGATGAATAACACTATTTCAAATTTATTAAAGCTTTTAGTTAAGAAGCATTAAAATGTCTAATCAGGAAAACAAGCAAACAACAACGAAAAACATTCTAACCACTTTGTGGAGCTTGTCGGTTAGATCTTTCACCATTACACCAAGGGTCTTTAGTTCCTTAAACATGCTGGCCAGGTCCTCACAAGTATAGCCACAAATCATCTGCAAATCTATTACCAGGGAAAGATACAGATATTATAGACACTGGCTTTGAAGTAAGATTTCCATGCTTAAAGATCTGTTTGAATATTCTTTATACAGATGCCCTTTCAGAAAAGATGTGATTTACCTTTGGTTTTGTGGCCAGTAAAATCAGTCCTGATAGCTGGGCTGGATCCATTCACCGGATTGTGCAAGGTTATCATGTCAGTAACAGCTGTAACACAGCAATATTTCAGTTCATTTAGTTGCATTCATTTTCATGTATAAGAAGGTATACAGTAATCAAGCCACAGTACTAACAGTCTTTACTCAATGTAGTTCTCTATACTCCGCTTCAAATTGGCCCTACATCTGATATTCTAAATATTAGCCATAATGTACATAGAAAACGCACTACTGCTCCTGAAGCCTTTCACAGCTAACAGCAACATAAAAAGTTGATTAAGAGGAATTTTATTTACGAACTTACAAATAAAATGAAAGTAATACGCATTGTGTACGTTTAATAGCTTTAACGGCGCATGGATAATTATGCAGTGTTGGAGGGTGACATGGCCTTGCCCTTGAGACGGTTGTTTTAATGAGACGCGCGCGTTAAGGCGGCGCTGCAGTGCAGAAGCATGAGCGCTCTAACTACAGACTTACAGTTTTTACATCCTTTATTTCTCAGTATTGCATCCAGCGTGGTCCCAAAAACGAATCGAACGTTTTGGAGCACACCCTGAAATAAAAAAAAAACAAGTAAGGACAGAAGCAAAGTAAGCAATGAACAGACAGACCAAGACAATATAAGCGTGCTTAAATATATTTACTGCATAACTCTGCACACTATCTCGTGGGTCGTGCATTACCATGAATCTGTCATTAACAGCTCCCTTGCCGATCCTCAAGCTGGCCACGCTTGGCGTCTCTGGAGTGAGCACGCTCTGGATGGACGCGTCCAGCTCGGGGTTGTTCACCTCCTCACATCCGACATAGAAATGCACCCTGTCCTCCTGCACGAACAGCGTGATGTTCTTCCAGTGACCAGTGGCCAGTTCTGCATCCTCGATGGACACCACTTGCTGCTTGTTTTCCGTGGTGAACACGATGTCCAGCGTGTTGGCTTTGCCATTGGAGACCACCTCGAAGAGGGTGCCGGAGCCGTCGCGCTTCTCCACGGTGAACAGGGAGCCCCTGGTGCGCCGCGCCTGCTTGAAGTTGGCCAGGAACAGGAAGCCGCGCTCTGCTTGCACTGAGTCCACCAGGTCTCGGAAAGCGCCCTCAGGGACTGGTGGGATCAGGTCCGGGTTCAGGATCTTGTATGCGGGACTGTACGGGTCGTCGCCCTTCACGAGCATGACCCCGTGGTTCTTCTTAGGCACTTGAACGAGCTCGAACAAGTCGTACACGCTGTTGTCGTCTCTGCTTTCTAAACAGTCAGAGAGCAAAACACGAGTGCTATTTTCGTAATCGCTCGTGCGTAATTGTTTATTACATTCATTTACGAAGTGTGGTGTGTGTTATTTTCTGAAATGCCCCCCAGGAACGAGTAATTGTTTGTGTTAGTTGATTTTCATAGCTGCAGGGATGTTGATCACTCACTCACCTGCCACTCTGGCGCTCTCGCAGCTCCAAAGCATCACTAATAAAAATATTCCTGTTAACTTCATTGCAGAGCCTTTCCTCTTCTGCCTGTAAACAGCATTTATAAGCATAAAGGTAAATGATTAAAATGATATTCTACCTTGGTGAGCTATTGTACGCAATTCTTAGGAAATGATTCAAAGCAAAGGTAAATCCTACCTGTTTCCTTGTTTAAAAAAAATTACAAATAAGTATAGTCCAACAACTCTGGTAATTCCGATTATACGCGTTTCAGATATGCTGGTTTTCTGTCCACTTGGTAACTTTTCTCTCGTGTTAAGCAGCTCAGAATCTATCGCCGGAGAGGACAAAGTGCCATTTAAATAGTTTCATGACATTCCTGAGCGCGCGTCTCTGCCAATCAGAGGCTCGGAGGTCCGCTTACCTCACAGAGCGCAGCGCCGTCTGGAAGGCGCTCAGGGGGAAAGGAGAGACGCGCCACATTCCCGCAAACCCACAGCGGAAATGAACAGCTATGACCAAAACCTCAAACTGTCGTGGGCTACTAAATTGTAGAACGCCGTCATTTGCCACAGGTTATCATATAGGTGGCGTAATATTGACAACCAATTAACGGTACGCTGTATTATACAGAGCCCAGGTCTCTCCGCTAGAGGCCCTTCTGAGCCCATTCTCATATTTACTTTCAACGAAAACGGACGTCTGTATGAAATGATAATATTTCTAAAAATATATATATATATAATTCTAATACCACGGTTATTATTGTAGTTTCTAACGTTTTCCTCAGAGGAAACTCTTCTTTCACAGGGTTCTATACAGCAAACCTAAGGGTTCAAAAGATAAACCAAATAAATCTTGAGGAACTTTCTTACTAATCTTTCTAAGAGCATAGAAATATACTAGAAAAGCTCAATACGCCAATCTCAAGATATTTAAGATTCAAGATAAGAATAGGCTATTGATTTAGTATTATTTAGTTTGTACTCAACAACTAACCATGAAATAATTTACAATGTACAGTATATTTACATACAAAACACTTTGTGTCCTTTTTTTAGCAAAGTGTCCATTTTACATCCTCAGAAGTAATTATCTTCTAACCCAAGATCATCCTATACTTACTATGTTTCATTTAAGTCAGTTAAAGATCAGAGTGCATCTTAAGTTTAAGAATTCTTCATCTAAGACCTGATCATTCATAGTCATCTTGAGCTATTGTGCAGTGGTGCTTTTTTCCCCAGTAGCTGTGTTCCTACTGCTGCTTGGATATCTCAGGATGGAGCCAGACGTATTATAAATGGGGACCAGGCAACTGTTTCCTTTTGCCTTTTCAAAACAGTTTCTGTTTAGATTAGGTGAGGATAAAGTAGACCGATGGTGGCAAGGCTTCAAAATTTTAAATGTGCTAGTCATTTAACTAACCCGATGCAGTTTGTTGTAATGATCATGGACATCATTGGTTGAATATGGTTTGAAAGAAGAGGGACATAAACTCTAGGACTTAAATCTGACTTTCCTTCCTTTGCTTATTGAACAATTTTTGCTTGTCAGAAACATGCCGTTAAACTGATTTCCTGGAGTGGAGACCGATTGTCCAGTAGATGATGTTTATCTAAATGTTACATCAATGCCTCAAGGCTATGGTACTTTGACAAAAGTTGGATGTTCAGCTAAATAATTTTTTATTGCAATGTTTTAAATACCCATTTCTTGATTTCAAATGTTTGTAATTCATTCATTCATTCATTCATTCATTCATTTTCTTGGCTGCTTATTTCTTTTCAGGGTCACGGGGGAGCCGGCCACATAGGGCGCAAGGCAGGAACAACCCTAGACAGGGCGCCAATCCATCGTAGTGTTTGTAATTCACTCTTTTCCTTAATGTAGTGACTCACACTTTCAAAGAAAGTGTGTTGAAGACTGAGTACATGATATAATTTGGTCATCCTTCATGGCTCATTTGAGTTAACAGCATTTCACTGGAATTGTGTTGTGGAGAAGGTGAAGGTATTGACCCTCACCTTCAACACCTCCAGGGAAAGATGTTTGCTGTAACTTAAGATCCGGAGCTTACAGGGTCATTCACAAGCCATTCTTGCTGTTTACCCTTTCTGCTAAAATGATAACCTATTGTATACACACGCAAAAAGATCAATAGTGAATTCTTTGGTGACAGGGTGGCGTAGCAGTGTGATGCAGCAGGTAACATTGCCGCCTCACAGCTCCAGGGCCTAAGATTCAATCCTAAGCTCAGGTTACTGTATTCTCTGTGTGAACCCCCTGGGGTTTCCTCACATCTCACCAAAAATAGCTTGGTAAAAATGGCTAAATACCTTACTGATTATCTTAAGATGTGATCATACCAGACACAAATAAACTTTACCTCCATTCACTTGAATGGAAGAAGGCAAGGGGTTTGCCTGCTTAGTTCACCTCGAGAAACCTTTGATGAATTTACAGTGTGCTAATCTTGGAAGTGTTGGAATTGAAAACAAGAGCATGAGGCTGGGGACATATTTTTTCTCACCATAGACAAACTGTTTATTAATATACTTCCCAGATGGCTAAGGTTCACTTCACTGCTTACTGATCCAGCACTTTCCTCCAGAAGCATGCCACACCAGGGCTGCTAATAATGACCTAATCTTGCGCCACCTTAGAAATGAAACTTGCGAGACAAAAACATGGTTCATTAAAATTTGGTGCATTCAACCTGCACCAACACAAGTGTCTTTTGTCACACTTCCCATTCATTTTCTATGGAAAAGTCAAAATTCCTGTGCAGGAGACAATGGGTGCAAGAGCGGTGCAAAGCAGGCGAGGGAGGAAAAAGGGCAGCAATCTGTCAGACTACATTATGGTGCATAGATCTCATTATGAGTCGCACCCATGGTCACAGTCAAGCCAGTCATTTCAGTGTAGTGCAAAATGGAGACTGCAGTGTGGTAAAATATAATTACAGCACCCTAACAACTGCAATCCATTTTTATAGCACAGTACACTCTAGAAAATGACACCAGTTACCCCAAAAAAGTGGAAAATATCCAGTATTTAAACATGTATTGAGTCACACATAAGTAAACTTGGAATGTATTTATGTTTAAGAAACACAAACATGAAAAATTAAAAATTAGGTATAGCCAGGCTATTTTAATCTTAGTTTCACTGGGGTAGATAACTCTACCATAATGACCCCCTGAATTAGCCATAGGCCCACAAAGGATGTGAAGTGAATGTATCATGTGTTGTGTGTATTATCTTGCAGTAGACTGTCATCCCATCCAGGATGAATTTTCACCTTTTGGCTTTGGACCCACCACAACACTGACCCTAACTTGTGAAGATGAATGAAATGCCTTTAGGTAGACTTTAGGTGTCATGAGAATATGCTTATTGCTGAAGTTAACTTTTACTTGACATTAAAGACATATATGCTTTATGTTTTAATTCCTAATCCTGTTTCTTAGTTTCATTATAAAAAAAAGCCTATATTCATCCAATCTCTTAGTAATATATCTTATTAGCTTGACAGATTGGATACCTGCTGACCCTTTGCTGGCTCATCCCATATTTCGTCTATGAACAAAGGTGGAAAATCCTAACAAATTACACCTTGCTTTGATCTGATGTCAGTAACTCTGTAATTTGCATCAAGGCTGCATGATTCAAACAATTACACCATGGATTGTAATACGTTGATTATAGGCTCTTCTTGCTGTCCTAACTGATCCTTTTCCACCATTATGAATTTTCACTAGCAAACAACCCATAAGATAAAATTCTGGACATTTTGTTCTTTTCATACAGGTTTGGTGCATGCTGGTGGAATTTCCCAGGTGTATGAAAAAACACCTAGTAGTCATCCAATAAGGCATGCCTGTGGTTGTTCTAAGCAATGTTAATCTCCACCATGCCTTTGATTGTCCCAGGTGCATCTACTTTAGTAATGGGCTGGAACAGCTTTCGCCACTAGAACCCTGATTCTACCAGGCAGACGATGGGAGTGGTTTAGTCTTGCAAGCTTCTGCATCTTGTTTACTTCACATGACTGTTTGCACCAAGGAATGCATTGAGAGGCAAGCACTAATTTCTCACGAATGGCATGGAAGAAGACTGCAAAGCAACTTCCATCTTCACAGGCCACACAGGTTGATGTAGAGTCCTCCACAGGTACTAAATTTCAAAGAGAACAAAAGAAGAACGCACCCCGCCCTCTCAGCCTTGAAGCTTGTAGATCAAACATGCACTGAAAGTGGTCTGACAAATTCAGTGGAATCTCCTATTCCATTAGGTTAGGTGCAGATTAAGTGAATTTGCTGTCACAAACATTTGTGTTATGCAATGGTCTGAAGTAAGTTTTACCAATTTAGCATTATTCTTTCACAAGCAGCAAATGGGGAAGTGGTAGCACAGTAGGTTAGAACTCCGGGTTGCAGTTCAGAAGGTCAGTGTTCTAGTCCCAACCTAGGGCTGCTGCTGTCGGGCCCCTGAACAAGGCCCTCAACTCTGTCCCAACTGTGTACTGTGGCGACCCCAAGGAATGGGACCAGCCAAAGGAAATATACATTCACAAGCAGCAAATACGCATAGAATCATCTTTAATCACGCAGTCTTCATTTGACCCCTCATTACTTTTGTTTGTCAGCATGGTGGTCAGTTCAGTGTTAAACATACCAATGTTGTTAAAAGCCTTCATCCTGTTACAAATGACTGATCAAGTGATTTGGAGCCATTTGTTTTTGTAGGCTTTATTTCCAGTATATGAAGCGGTTGTTTTTTTATCATTCCAACAGGTTTAGAGCAGTGACCACCGAAATTAGAGTATTAGTTTTGTTATTTTTATTTTGTCCTTTGTTTGTGAATAGAAGGCAACTGCATCCTCTGGCTTTTAAGTTAATTGATACAGCACAAGCAGTGTTTATGATACATCAGACAATCACAGTCATGCTGATATTCAGGACTTGTATTGACTAACATTTTGTAACAAGTGTAGTAATGGTTTTAGTGTAACACACTATTGCTAGAATTGGACATTTATGTAGGAAACACTAAACACTAAGTAGAGAGATACAGGCTGTGAAATGTGCCAGTGCTAAATAGCAGCACTCTTGGAATGCAACCTGTCCTATCAAATTACTGGACCAGAACTAACTGTTATGTAATATTTCCATATGATTTGCATTAATGAGTCAAGTTATCAAATCAAATTTTTACATTTCATTATTTTGCACACTCCATTGAGCTAGTGATGGGGATGAGACCACTTATATTGAGACCAAGTCAAGACCAAGTCTTTGGGATTTTGGGGTGATCAAGACTGAGTCAGGACCAAATCATTTTAGGATCTACATTGCCATCTACAGGGGTTAGACAATGAAACTGAAACACCTGTCATTTTAGACCACAATAAATTATTAGTATGGTGTAGGGCCTCCTTTTGCGGCCAATACAGCATCAATTTGTCTTGGGAATGACATATACAAGTTCT
>JAOVYV010000008.1:18440974-18464434 GCA_025674545.1 Hassar affinis
ACAGATGTTTCAGTTTCATTGTCTAATATATATATGAATACTGCACTTTTCAACTAGCCATCTATCCAAATTTCTACAAGGGCTCCCTGTTGTCTAGGTATGTCTAGATATAAAACTAAGATAATTTTGTTTGTTTTATTTTTATAGTGGCCTAAATGCAAAAATAGCCAGAACAAATGGGGTCAGGAAATATCACAGGAGCAACAAAACACTAGCAAGAAATTAAGGGTTTTCCTGTTGCATTTTAAAAGCTTTGATCTGGGTAATTTGTATGTAATGTTACCATTAAGATTCTCTAACTCAGAATTCAGGCAGTTTTCAATTTCACTTTGCCTCTATTTAGAGACTGTACAGAAATTTGGTAGAAAGCTGTCACACATTCCTAGAAAAGAAAGGGTTAAGGGTATAGGGAATCTTACTCTTCGTGTTGGAGACTATCAGACTCATTAGGGGGAGTCCATCAGTCTGAGCCTAACTGCCCCAGAGCATTCAGACAATGACAGGGGAGACAATGAGACCAAATGAAGCCACGGAGCCTTCTGTGTCTATGTGCCAAGTTGTGTAACGCAGGGCATTGTGAGTAAAATGATGAGCAGGTATTAAGATTCACAGACAGTCAATCCTGGGAAAGTGAGAGTGCCACAAGAACTGCTGCTGACAAGCAAACTGGGGTGGCTTATGTTGCTCCCATTTGGCCTTATAGGGTTTTAGATGAAAACGAGGCTGATAGAAGGAGTGATATTCATTCCAGAAGGGGGAAGTTTGATACTGTAAGAATCACTCAAGTGCTTCAAAAGCCTTTCTGCCACAGGAGAGGTCCTGTTACTCATTCTCAGACAGAGTACCACACTGGGTTTAGGCTTGTGTGTGGCTACAGTATGAGCTCCCATAAAGGGATTAAGACAGTGTTTCCTGCTGTGCTAATTAAGCTGCTTTTGTTTTGACTGTTGAGGGAACAGAATGTGATTGAGATTAACTGTGGATTTAAATGGTTGGAAAATGACAGGATGTCGTGGATTTGGAAATCAAGTGCTGTCCACTGAAGGAATACACAAGTGTATTTCTGTCATCCTAAAAATTACATTAATGAATTCCTTTTACATGAGATGTAATTCAGCTGTTATTTGTATATCTCAGCTATTTTGGAGAAGGTTGTATGACCTTGCTATTCTGTTTGTTCTGATGTATATTTGTGGCTGCTCAGGAAGATTCATAGACCAAGAGAATACTCTTAGCAATTAGAACACTGACCATATTCAGCCTACATGTTGTCTTCATAAATGACTGATCAGGTTGCTGAATGAATGCTGAATGAAACATGGGATGTAGGGCCATGCTGAAGGTACCCTCTTGGCCACCCACATGATTAATTAATTAATGTTAGTATGCCTTCAAGGAACATATTCAAAGAAAACAGGAGTAGCCTCATAGCTACTGATACATTGGCATAATGTAATGGTTGAAAGAGAGAAGCCATTTTCAATTTATATATACAGTATATAGTATACAGGATGGAATGCCATTCTTTGGTGCTTTGATAATGGTGGTGAAGAGCTCTGTATAACATCTTGGTTCAAAATCTCCTATAGGTGGTCAACTTGGTTAAGATCTGGTGACTGCAATCATATGATTCATAAGTTAAACTCATCAAACCATTCTGTGACCCCTCATTGTCATCCAAGAAGAGACCATTCCCATTACGATTGTTAGTACCAGAAGTAACCAGAAGTAAGTACCAGAAAAACTGGTATACCAGTTAATACTGATGTTTGTTGAGCTCCCAGCATTGAATTCCGATGTTACTTGAGGCAGTGTTGCACGGCTATCATGTGAAACGATCCTTGCCAGCTGACGCTGATCACGTTCACCCACAGTCTTTTTACGGCCACGCTGCTGTCATAAGTTAAAGATTTTGTTGGAATTCTTGTAGTCACAGTACACACTTGAAATGCTCATATATGAAAATCCAAACTTGCCAGCAGTATATGCCCAGGGCATTACACGCTCAGTTAATGGGAGGGTTGGGAGGGTTGCATTAGAAAGGGTATCTGTTGTAAAACCTGATCCTCTGTGGTGATCCCAAGAATGGTAGCAGCCATAAAAATGATTATATAGTACATACCCCATTTCCAGAAAACTTGGGATACTTTCTAAATATGCAATAAAAACTGACAGCAGTAATTTGCTAATTTACTTGAAGCTTTATTTAACAGACAAAAGGACAACTTAGAAATTGAACAACGAAAAAAAGTTGGGACAGAGGCGTGTTAACCACTGGGTCACATCATCTTTTCTTTTAATTATACTTTTTAATTATTTGGGAATTTAAGAGACTAACTGTTGCAGTTTTACAAGTGGAATTTTTGCCCATTCTTGCTGTATCAACAGCCAAGAGTCCGTGGATGCTGTTGTCTGATTCTCCTCTTCATGATGTGCCATATATTTTCAACAGGAGACAAATCTGGACTTCAGGCAGGCCGGTGAAGCCACGCACTCTATGTCTGTGAAGCTGAATGAGGCAGAACACGTTTCCACGTCTCCCTTGGCAAAAGACCTACATTTTGCAATCTTGTGCTGAGAAACATTGTCTTTGAACTGACTCACAATTTTCTCATGAAGTTTGGCACAAAGTGTTGAACCATGACTCATCATTGTTTACAAAGACTAAGCCTTGGTGGATGCTCCTTTTATACTCAATCTTGCTCATCTCAAGTGTTACCAGTTAACTGTGGAACCTTCCAGAAGTGCTACCTGTATAGCCTTTTCAGTCTTATTTTTGAGTCTGTCCCAACTTTTTTAAGTGTGTTGCAGCCATCACATTCTATTGTTTTTTATATACATACATATACAGTTTAGCAATTTATAGTTTTTACTGTTCATTGCATTTTTAGAAAGTGGCCCAAGTTCTCTAGAAATGGGTTTTGTAGAAAACAAGCACAAAATGTTCATTTAAATATGTGATTGTTAAATATGTTAAATTCTAGTCAGTGGAAGTGAACTTGGCCATAAATCCATTTAAATATCAAGGTCCCAAGTGTTGTTTTATCCCAAACTCACATTTTAATAAATATTTGATATATAGGCCAGTGGTTTCTTTCAGCAACTTTATTTAACATGCCTTTGTGTAAGAAGATTTATGGAAACTGTGTAGACAGGAAGCTGCTGCAGTTAATGGCTTTGTGCATTTCTTGAATACTTAAGCCCAGGTGCTTACTTATATAAGAGTGCAGGCACGACTGGTTGCTGAAACCACCTCTATTGAAATTCATCTCATCCATAAAGGCCAGTTATGTGAGGAATGAGCCTTTAATTAACATCCTCCCCTTCAACCTAGATTACCATTCATTACATTTATTCAACACTCAGTTTAGCTGTGGGCTTATGAGGAAATGAGGCAAAAAAAAACAGTATGGATTATAAAGATTCATGAAGAGATGCCATTTTTCATGCTACTATAAATCAAAACTCAATTAAAACTGCCATTACAGATTTATTTAAGGAAAAATATAAGCAGCAATAGCAGGAATGTAAATGATCACAAAGCAGAAGTTTTGAGTGTTTTTATTCAGATGCATTTTTTTCTATTAAGTTTTACAAGATTTAGTGCAATAAGCAAAACAACTGAGTTCTAAAATTTGTTGTTAGTTATTTGTTGTTGTTGTTGTTGTTCTTCTTCTTCTTCTTCTTCTTCTTCTTCTTCTTCCATTTTCTGCCACACAGTTGTTGACAATATACTCATACTTTACCAATCCACACCAAACTTTGTATGGTTGTAGCTCCACATATATGATATGGAATATAAGGTTTGTGTCCCTAGAGTGTGTTGCCCTTCCCATCCAATGGAAAGTACTTTTTGGGCAATAGCCTAAAAACCTTTTTTTGCCTAAAACTATAACTTTTGTGAGACAACACAAGTTGGTTTCTATGAGGCACATTACCCTAGCTCATTATGATTTATTTGTGGAGCAGTGTCAATAATGCTCAAATCAAAAATCTTACACTTTACTTACTTACACAAAATTTTGAACTACACTCCTTAAAGGAACACCAAATTTTATACAATTTTGTCAATAGAGGGTGCTGCAACTGACACATTTCAATATCTCAACAAGAACTGCAGTAATTTTGCAATTTGATATGCTTTTCATTTCATTCTTGCTTTTTTTGACAATCATATTCCACACCACTATGTGGTACAACTATTATAAATGCACTATAAACAGTTGATATTTTGTATCTTCATAAGTTAGTACACTCTTAAACTCCATTTGGGAGTAAGTAAAGTCAGCAACATGATGTCACACAAATGAACAATTCACACTTCAAATTCAATTTATTCTATAAAAGTAAAAGTTATATGGGTATGTATAGAATTCAACACAAAATAAAATTCAACCACATGGATCTTGCATGTTTGCTTATTTCTCATGCTTCTGAAATATGTCTTCTTCCTCTTGTGTAAACTGTAAATTATTTACAAATTATAACTTTTTGTATATGTTTAGAGTTATGTTTAGGGCAAAAAAAAGACAGCTTTTCACCAAAACAATACCTTACGCATGGTGAAGCATGGTGGTGGAAGCATTATTCTGTGGTCCTGCTTCACTTCAGTGCATGGACTTAGCCTCTAGTCAGTACTCAGGGAATGATGGAAAATCTTTTTTGGCACAAAACCTGCAGGCCTCTGCTAGACAGCAGGTTTGATGAAAAGAAAAAAGAAAAATTTGCACCTTTTGGCACAATAGAGTCAGAGCTCAGTTTTATCAAAAACATGTGAAATGGCTTGAAAAGGGCTTAATTTGAGATCTCTGGAGCACTTTTCTAAGGAAGAGTGGAATAAAAGTGCTAAAAAAAGACTGAATGCTGTATTACAAGCAAGATGTGTTAGTTGTGCACATTAATGTAACCAGTTTATTTAAAGTTTTTTCTTTTTTTTCCTAAATTGTTTCTAACTGATTTGACAAAAAAATTGTTGGTTGCTATTTTACATTGAGGGGGTAAAATACAGTATCTGACATACAAATATATTTTTACATCACAAAAACCTGTTATTTTAACACAAGTGTGTAGACTTTTATATCCTGTACTATTAAAGTACAATATATTTTGGGGCATATTTGTGTGTAAATTACATGGAAGAGAAGATTCAGTACTGCAAAGGAGAAAGAAATATCCAGAGAAATATATATAGCAATATAACAGAATGCTGATGGAAAAGGCAGGGGGAAATCTTTATGCTTCTTCTTCTCCTCCTTATTTTCTTCTTTACCCTTTTTTTGTTGACTTTGTCTCTCAAATTTTAAAGAGCATTGTTTTGATCTAGTGGAATTTCCTGTGCACCCGTTGTTCTTGCACAGCGTGTAGAAGAGGGCATTTAGATAACATCAAACACCCCAAGTTTCATACTCACTACCACAATCAAGGCATCCTGTTGTGTTAACCCGCATGTGTTCTCAGTTCTGGCTTTATGAAGCAACTCGCACAGCGCTAGCAAGTTATACACTTTGTAATTTGTGCCTTCTTTTATTTGTGTTTGACTTCATTTAAATCATTTTAACATGATTGAAAAGAAAAAAGTTAAATCCAGGAAGTGACAAATTTCATTCACATGTATTTGGAGCCATAATGCGAAATGGAAATTATTAGTGCAATTAGTGCAATTTAGGATCAGGGGGGAAATATCAGGAGATTTATGATCTAATGTTATCTTCCTCCCTCTCCTATCCTAGATCCTTCTTCATGCTGATTCACCTCCAGACAGCTCTAACTAGACTTTTATATATATTATATTCCCATTTATATGTTTCCAATTAGAGTGAAGATTTTGGCATCTGTCCTGTTTCACAGTCAGGATTACTGCCCTCTTTTTTTAAAAAGCAACAGATCTAAGGTCTTTGAAAAGGTATTTTTCTTTAAAACTAATTTTATTTCCACATGGATGACTAGGTACCTTTAAACAATTAAATAATAAATGATAATAATAACGTGGTGTCAGGGGCAGGCTTTTGAAAGCTTTAATAAGAGCACAATCATTCCAACAGATACTCATGGTGTGTATGTAACCAATGGGAATTGAACACCCAAGTAGTGTTTGATCTTAGTCACTGATAGAGCTTAGTGCCAAGTAATGGTTGTAAGGGCATGTCCTAAACAGTTATTTTTTATTTATATTTTGTGTACTTGTTATGCCATGGTCAGTGACAGGTCAGGAGAGCAAAGATCAAGGTTGAGACCAGGAGAGATCAGCCATGAACTCAGGGTTTTACCATGTAAAGAATTTGACCTGAAGATGGATTGCTCCATTTTTTCACTGGATGGCAATGCAAGTTGTGGTCAGTTGAGACTACTGTAGCAGAAGATAAAACAAAGATATAGGGAATAATACTAATTGAGCAAGTAAAATGTAAAACAAAAATAAAACCTACAATCAAAAATAGAGCATTATTAATGAAAGAAATCATGAAATAAACTTAAAAATAGTAAATCTACCAAAAATCAAAAAGCAAGAATACTTCTGCTTATACAACTCATTCAAGGACAACTTGAACATAAGGGCACTGCTGTTGGGTTTTCTAAAAAAGTGTACAGTCATGGCCAAACATTTTGAGACTGACACAAATTCTGGTTTTCACAAAGTTTACTGCTTCAGTGTTTTTAGATCTTTTTGTCAAATGTTTCTATGGTATAGTGAAGTACAATTATAAGCATTTCACAAGTTATTTTCACAACTTTTGTTGACAAATACCTCAAGTTTATGCAAAGACTCAATATTTACAGTGTTGATCCTTCTATTTCAAGACTGTAATTCATCCTGGCATGCTGGATATCAGCTTCTGGGGCCAAATCACAATTTATCACAATTTATTTGTTTGTTTGTCCACCCATTTTTTGAGGATTGACCACAGGTTCTCAATGGGATTGAGATCTGGGGATTTTCCTGGCCATGGACCCAATATTTCAATGTTTTGTTCACTACTTGGGTTTATGTTCACCAAGTCACTTAATTGTCTTATGACATGGTGCTCCTTCATGCTTCAAATTGCTCCTGGATCATTGGGAGAAGTTGCTCTTGGAGGCCGTTTGGATACCATTCTTTATTCAGGGCAGTGTTCTTAGGCAAAACTGTGAGAGAGCCCACTCCCTTGGATGAGAAGCAACTGCACACATGAATGGTATCAGGATGCTTTACTGTTGCCATGACACAGAACTCATGGTAGCTCTCACCATTTTTCTAGATGTCCCAAACAGTCTGAAGGGGGCTTCATCAGAGAAAATAACTTTACCCCAGTCCTCTGCAGTCCAGTCCCTGTACTTCCTGCAGAATGCCAGTCTATCCTTGATGTTTGCCTGTGAAGACCTTTTGATGCAGAGCAACGACGACCTGTGATGCATGTGTTTCCTTGGAGGTAACCACTGTTAATAGAAGAAGACAATGATTTCAAGCACTATCCCCTTTTTATAGCAACCAGTCCGCTCTTCTAATTCAATCAGCATGACAGAGTGATATCAGCTGCCTTGTCCTCATTAACACTTTCTCCTGAGCTAATAAGAAGACCACTATCAGGTCATGTTGTGGTCAGGCTGAAATGCAGTGGAAAAGGGGTTTTTGTGATTAAGCAAATTAAATGCAAATTGCCACTGTAAATACTGAAGCAGCAAACTTTGTGAAAACCAAAATTTGTGTCAGTCTTTATTTTATTCTTATTATAAAACTTTACGTCATGCTAAATCGCAATGTTGGTACCAATCTTTGCCAGGAGCATGCCGGGAGTTTCAATGTATTCTGCATTTCATTCTAGTGGTGAAAGGCAAAAAGGGGAAGAATTAGCCCCAGTTCTCACTTCTGAGACTTGGTTTATTATTCAGTTATATTTTAAAGCATATTTTTCAGTAATTAGTATATGAATCATCCAGTAATTTGAGTGAAACAAATAGGAAATATGTGCAGTTCCGAAAGTGAGAAATGTCTGGACATGTTGTGTTTAAGGTGTTGTGTTTAAGGGCATAAAAGTACTCTATAAAAAAGTGGGGATAGATAGATAGACATAGATAGATAGACAGACAGACAGACAGACAGATAGACAATCACCAGTACTTGTACAAGAATATATTGCAACTATCTATAGACAGCTGGATATCATGAAACCTCTTTAATATTAGTCTCCACCTTCTAAAAAGTTCAGCGTAAAATAAATCTTGCAATAACCAAACTTGCTGACTTAAGAAGAGAACATCCCTACTGTGCATGACACATATATTTAACATCCAAAACAGTTTCTGTCTGATTGGTTAAACTTTCAAATAAAACACATAAATATATTGAAATTTTCTGCCTTATTTGGGAGCACAAACTAAGACTAAAAAGAAGCATAAATTGTACAGCAAAGACCCGTGAACATGTAACTAGGTTGCAAAATGGAGCCGGCACATTCTAAGTGAAATTAATACCATTCATCTATTAACTTGAGAACCTTTTCTGTCACACGCTAATGCTGCTAGGCTAAGTGTGGGGTTAAGTAAGTCCAGATGCTATGTTGGAATCGAACCTCTAGGGCATTGGTAGGCAAAATACTTCAGTGGCAGATAAACACAGCATAAATGGTGGGACTGCAACAGGGCACAGCTCCTTAGCCTACTGATGAGGAAACAGGACGTGTAGGAAGGAATGTGTTCTTTTCAACACTGTTGGTGTTTTGGGATCAAAACTAAACTGGCAGTGGGTGTGGAGACCAAAACGTGTCACCTTCCTCCTCATTCACCTCCTCTTTAATTTATGTAGCTAATTAAAGAATTTAGTGAAAGGCAAACAGTTTGGATTGGAAGCAAGCAGACAGCTTGGAGAAGGATGAATGTATATTTTAGCTCCCATGTAAATACTAATGTTCTTTAGTCAAACATGCAGGCTTAAACAAAATGGTACTGGCGAGACGATAAAAAGAATTTGTTATTTGTCAAGCTTATAAATCCAATACATGCAATTTGCAGCCTTACTAAAAACAAAGAATATGTTTTCCTTCTTCCAATGCTCTTTTGCTTTATACCCTGAGTTCATTTGGATTGACCAGGTACAATCTTATATATATCCTCACGAAATAGTCACTGCATGAATAATCTTAACAAATCCTTTTTAATATTTAAACTCTTAAGCCCATAGCATATTATTTATTTATTCATCCTAATGTAGATTATTTAGTTAAAAAAAATCCAGCATCTACATTGAAACCAGTAGGAAATGTATCTAGTTACAAATGTAGTGAATGCAGGTTTGGATAGATGGATGGATGGGACACTAAATGGGAGTTTAAGGTCCTACCATTTGAGCAGCAAGCTATAAGCTTATTACAAAAATCTGGCTACTGTGTTCATGATAATCACACGGCCAAAAAACTGTTAAGCCTGTGCTGTGGAGAGCATTGAGACTTACAGAGCAGCAGTAGTCCTTAGGTAATTTAGTGTGCTTCCTCAGACATTCTGGCAGAGTTCCTGTTAGCACCCATAGTTTATTATTGCCATCCTTTTCTGTACAGTTGACATAAACAAATGCAAAAAAAATAGGGTCCAAAAACTCTCTAGTACTCTCTAGTAGAAAAAATAATAGTAGCAGACATTACTCTTTGCCAAGACTACATTTTTGTGGAACACATTCAGCCTGTCAGTGTTAGACATTCACAATATCATTGTGAAATTATTCTGAATTTGAATTTCCTTGAATTTTCCGCAGGAGTTCAATAAAGTATCTGTGCATCATTGTTTTTTTATTTTTTTTATTTTTACATTATCTCTTGCATTTAGTAATGTAACGGTTTACTGTAAAACCCCCAAATTTCCAAACGTCTACCCAAGAAAGACCTGGCAATCATGGAGGCATGACCTACATGCAGCTAATTTGCATACTCTGAGAAGGACACCCAGAAAATGTTATTTAAGCATGTGTGTAACTCTGAATATGTAAAACCTTCCCTGAAAAAAAAATATTGACTTCACTTCCTTCACCAGCTCTGAATACAGCCCTTTTATATCTGTGAATAAAACATCTTTCAGAAATGGCTGAGTCAGTGAATGTGTGCTGGCAGACATGAAGTACTTACAGTTAACAGTTATCGGTATTATGACTGATTTAATTTCTTTAATTTCTGCTTATGTGGGTGTTGTATGTATTTGTGTGAATGGGTTTGTATTACTACCAAATACAGACCTCAGTCATTCTCTAGGAAGATACCCTGTGAGTGTATGATATTCAAACCATGATTACTTTTTTAGGGTTTTGATGAGAGAGCTTGAGAAAGCAACACAGAGAGAAAGACATTTAGAGATTTAGTCTAAGTCTATTAAGAATAGCCACTTAAGTGTCCATAACAATGAAAGCCTTCTCAACATAAATCATAATTTTCTGCAAAAGTGGTCCATATAAACCAACGGAAATATTTCTCACATGTGGAAATTTTCAATGGTATGTTTGAGAATCACACATCTAATGTAAAAGCTACATTAATAAACAGCTGACATTATGTGCTTCCTTCTCAGACCTTATTCGTAGACAAACCCATGGAGGATATTCTAACTATCCCAAACAACTCATACAGTATGTTTCAACATCTGAACCACTGAACACTGATAGTGTGTATGAATTCCCAATGGTAAACTTAGTTGTATTTCCCTCCTCCAATATTACAGTGTCTTGGGAATGCTGATGCTCCAAAGGTCAGAAACCCATATGCTGTTCATTTACCATCAGTTTTCTGGTATGCATGTGGAACATATTCTACATGGATCATAGAACATCCCTCCGTGTGAGAGCAAGAACAGTAGTTTTCCTTGAGCTGTGATCAAAAGTCAAGGAGTTTGGGCTTTATAGTTCTCATGGACATGTTTTATTTTTTCACCTCCTTTTTTTCAGTGCTTTGTAAAGTTGAAAGGACACTGACATGGTCCACTACTCTGTCTCCAGCCTTCCAAAATCATCAAGTATGAATGTCTAGTTTTTCTCCATTTGATCTGAGGATGAATTTATTTTGGTGCTTTATCACAGACTGTTCCCTTTTTTAGTCATGCATGCGGCATCCTAAATGCCTTTCCAAACCCTTGCATCTCGGTTTGCCATTAAGTGTTCTCAATTACAATTTCACATGGCGATACTGGCACTGGCCTCTTCAGTCTTCGACAGAGCCTGAGTAGAGCACTTGATGTAATGGGAGCCATGTGTTTGCATGGTACATTATTAGCATACCTGTCTGTCTCTGTCCTGCCTGCCTTCTCAACCACCGACTTCCTCTCTGCAGGATCATTCAGTGTGATACAGTGTAGAAAACTATTCACCACAACACAAGACAAACCTTTCCCTGTACTCAGTGATGGATATGATTTCTTATAACTTCTTTAAGGTTTGGCTATATCTGGGCATAATATTCACATGATTGTCTTCTGGGGATTTAGCAGGGTGCATTACGTGTTGACAGCCTTAAGTCTGGTTTGGACTAGTACATTTACACAGCTGTCTGAGCATTCACGATTTCTTAGGATTTTCACATTGGTAAAAGTTATGAAAGGAATTAGAATGCATCCTTTTTTGTCATATCGTGTCTTAAAAATAGCATTGAAAAAACATGACCTTGGCCCTATTTTCTCTCTAATGGGTTTTAGCTTGATTTTCTTATACCCTGACCAATAGAATGAGGCTACGTATTTTATGGGGACTTAAAGCATTTGTAAAAGTCAACTGTACAAAAGTATCTACCAGAAGCTGTAAATATCTGTGATATCTATGAAATATGGGGCAATAGATCAGTTGATCATAGATATATTGCAGTGTCATGCTTTGAGTGCTTTAGTCATTCATTGTTTATAGTTAACATCAAATTAATCATAAAATTTTATATTTTATATTTTTTTAATATAAAATGATAAAACACTGTCACCTCACAGCAAGAAGGTCCGAAGATGGGTTCAATCCCTGGGTGGGGTGGTCTGGGTCCTTTCTGTGTGGAGTCTACATGTCCTCCCCGTGCCTGCATGGGTTTACTCCGGGTACTCCAGTTTCCTCCCACAGTCTAAAGACATGCACGTTAGGTTGATTGGTGTCTCTAATGTGGCCCTAGTGAGTGAGTGTGTGTGTGTGTGTGTGTGCCCTACAATGGATTGGCGCCCTGTCTAGGGTTGTTCCTGCTTTGCGCCCTATGCTGCTGGCTAGGCACCAGCTCTCCTGTTACCCTGAAAAGGAATAAGCGGTTAAGAAAATGAATGAATGAATGAATGAATGAATGAATGAATGAAAATGATAAAACATTGCTATTAAAAAGAAAAAAAATGTAAAATTAAGAGCTCTGAAATTAAGGTTTAAAGGTAGATAAGATTACATACAAACTGATATATATACCATATACTGTAAACTGTATAGTCAGATCAACTATTGGCGTTTTATCTAATGTCAAGTATTTGTTTTTGACTTAAATACCATTATGTGAAACTTGTCCTGGAAACCCTCATTTACAAGCCCACAGTTGCTTATTTACCGTTGGTCACTCAGCAGCTGTGACTGGCTGTCAGTCAATATTAAATCTTTATTTTATAGTTACTTATTTGCTGTATCCTGTCTAGGTCTTGATTTTACAAAATGAGGGTTGTACACAAAAAGATGTTAAATTTCTTAAGCTATAGGTTGGGGACTTCCCATATACACATACTCATATCCAGCCTAGCCTAAGTGGTATAACATAACAGGATGCATTACAGCCAACATACTGATATTTACTACATAACAACAACAAGCTACACCACCAGCACCACACCCAGCATCCCAACAACTGTATGACGCCCCAGTGGCTCCATCAATGCATGCTCAGTGCTGGCGACATTTTACATCAACATGTCACCTGCCACAACAACATAACTACAACAACAAAGACATCTTCATGTGCATTTCACTGGGCTTGTCAAGTGGGCACCTTCTTCCATTAGTGTTTCGTTGAAATAAAGGAAATTACAATATAGCTCTAACAATCAGATTTTTTTATCTAGCCATTTAATATTGTGCATTCAAGGACAAGTCTTTCATTTTCATCTTTTATTTTGGTATCAAGAAGATAAGTTCTATGTCTGGTTTAGACTACTTTAGAAATATCTAGTTTGTACAGAGGCTCAGTGTTCATTTTAAGGACAGCTACATAATCACTTTATTTATATAAGTTAATAAATAAGCTCATGCATGCTTGATTGGAAAATCACAGAAAAAGTCATTTAAAAGTCATTACCATTCTATTTACCAGCAAGCTGAGAAACTGAAACAGAGAAGTTTTGTTGTTTTTTTTAATAAATGCCAAGACTATGACCATATTAAATATTTCTAAAATGATGCATGTTCACAGTATGAGTGGTTTTTGAAAATCACTTTTTCTAAAAAGCTATGTCTACAGCTACAGTCTCTGTGAAAATCATAAGCCTGTTAAATTATAGAGGTCAAATTTCTATTTAAATAGCCATTGAGACTTTTTGAAGCTAAATGTTAACAATGATACATGTTTCCTTTGAAGTAATGGCACTATTAATCATTTAAAGTCATTAGTTTATTTTTTTTTAAAAAGAGAACTTTGACCACCTGTGCTTTTCTTCCCTTCACTGAAGCCTAATGACTTCCTGAACTGTTGTTAACGATTTTCCTCTTACTTCTAACTAAGCCATAAAGTTTATTCGAGGTAACTCTACTGCAGGGGGTCTCTGAGGTTAATAGTTTCTAAGCTTTTCTCTCATCATGTAGGTAAAAATGTTCTTTCTATGATGCTGAAGTGCTGAGGTTTGTATGTATACCTCTCCCACTGGGTCATGAGTCTCACTGAAACCCCAGCCACTTTGTCTGCCAGCTCAGTCTTGTGAAACTACCATTACCAGCCCCAGATAAGCTATTATTTCATCTGCCAGTGGACCAAAAATGCCCCCTGGGGAGGACACACAGAAGGTGTGTGATTAAACAGGGCTGCTTTAAAAATCACTCTAAACACTGTGCATGACATTACTGTGCCTACAGTCTCACCAATAAAAACAATACTAATGATTTTTTTTCACTAAGCTCTTAGTGGATTACAATACCACTAAATGTTATCTTGATACTCTATGGTTTAATGAATTACTGAATAACAGTTAATCCTCATGATTATTATTGTTGTTGTTGTTATTGTTGTTATTATTAACATAATGAATGTGACAGTAAAATGAGAAGGTAAATTCCACTAAATCAGTTGCACAGGGGAAGTTCACCTGCAATCCCAGACTATTGGTATTTGTTACCTTCAAGCAGGAGCACATACAAATCTGAACATGTCCATCAGCATCTTCATTTCATTTCCATATACGTCTGCCTTATTAGTTGTGTTCATTTTCCAGGTTTACGTTCTTTTTTTGAATAAAACACAGCACAATAATGCCTAGGGAAGCTGTTCTATCAAAGTGCTGTTCACTGTTCCTGTCAAACAAAGATGCCCTTTGTCTGGATACACAAAGAGACCTCTGCCTCACTGGGGCCAGTACATACTTTTGGGCCAGTATCACCTGTTACCCATATCAGATTAAGAGCTCATAACCAAGTGTCAAAAGGCAGCTTAGCAATGTCTGACAGTGTCATTCTTCATTCTGAAGTTCATCTCTCTTAAATAATTGTTGGGGGTTAAAAATATGTGGCCTGAAATTAATGAATGTGATGATTTGTATTTTGAGTGGAACTTTGCTCTTGATCGATGACAATATTGGGAAGAAAAGTACAGGCAGTTTCTGACTTAGAAATGACAGTAGTTTGTTGTTGCTTTGTTAGCTGAATATGAATGAAATAATAAATGAAGTACAACATAGTGGTTCTCAAATTGGAGACTGAGTTACTCCCAAGGGGCCATGAAACATAGCCAGGGCTCTCTGTGATGTTTTTTTTGCTACAGTTATTAACCTGTTTGACTGATTTTTTGGATTGAAGGGGTTTGGTCTAATCTTCAGTAGCTGAAAATGTAGGCATAAAAATAATGTCTACTTCAATCTCAGGTGTTCTGTCTGTGGACGTCAGAGGAGTCAAAAGATCTATGGTTCCAATAGCAAGGCAAAATGTTATTGAGCACATTTAATTAATGCGTCTAAAATAAGCTTGTAAAATAATCTCCTAGAATTTTAATCTTGATTAACATTAATTTTAAAACAATGTTTCTTCACTTTTGCCTTACCTATATTACATCAGGTCCAGGGGGGGTCCATCATTATGCTATTCTTTGAGATAAGGGCTAGCCTTATGTTTTGATACAGTTGTGATGAATAATTATGAAAACCTAGGTTCTTAGAAACAGGTTAAGCCTAGGTAAACAAACGGCAGGCCAGAAAGGCCAGATTGAAGAGATGTGCTATCTATATGTTTTAGACAAATCAATCAGTATGGTTGTTTCACCATTATAACTTCCCTGGTAATCCTCACTCATTTCTCAAACATGAAAAATGAGATAACTATACATACACAGCTTGAGAAGTATGGAAGATTGATGTGAAGAGAGTGAGAGAGTGCAACAGCGCTACTTGTGGAACCTCAGGCTTCCGTTAACAATGAAGACTTTACTTTCTGGACTGCTTGTTAGAGAAACTTACTTTGACCTGTGGGTGTGTATGTTGGGCTTTTACTAGCCACTAAATGTAAGTGTTGCAAAGAAACCAATGGCAAAGATGGACAATACAGCTGTTCTTTCTGGCAAACTTTGTGATCTGCACATCTCTTTTTGCCATGAAAGGCTTTAGTATTTACCTCATAAGAGCAGTGATGAAGTTTATAGAATTTCCATGGATACACAGGGGGCATACATCAGTGTTTCCTAATACTTTCCTTCATGTTTTATGTTCTGTCTGTTTCCAACACACCTTCTTGTCCGAATTACAAAGCCATACATTAGGTTAAAGGGTGTGTTAGAGCACTGGCACTCCATGAGCAGGTTTGGAAAATATTACTGTATGTTATTCCTGACAAGTCTGAGATTTGGTGTGAAAGAGTGTATTTATATAGGCATCATACAGTACCTTCTTGGATATATTTCATTAGTAATTACTGTATGTATCAATGAAAACAATGTATCAGAATGACAGGATACATGGCCAGGTTTAGAAGACTGATTGGTTCTGTTTTTGTCCTGGTGACTCCTGGACTAGTGAGTTGATAACTAAAGTGGACGTTTGTCCATGAGCTGAGTTAGATTAACTGTCTCCACTATGTCTCCTGCTCTCTCATTATATAACATTAAAGCACACCTGTCATCTTTAAATAAAGCTGGGAGCATGTACTATCCCTATGGAGGTGGTTGAAAGTGTTGTCACACAACTGTCTTCCTGCTTCACTGTTACTTCCAAGACAATGTTTTTTTTAATTGGCTTAATTAATATACAATATTCCCGGGTGACACAGTGGCTCGGTGGCTGGCACCGTCGCCTCAAAGCAAGAAGGTCCCAGGTGGGGCAGTCTGGGTCCTTTCTGTCTGGAGTCTGCATATCCTCCCCGTGTCCACATGGGTTTACTTCGGGTACTCTGGTTACCTCCCAGAGTCCAAAGACATGCACGTTAGGTTGATTGGTGTCTCTAATGTGGCCCTAGTGTGTGAGTGAGTGTATGAGTGTGTGTATGAGTGTGTGTGCCCTACAATGGATTGGTGCCCTGTCTAGGGTTATTCCTGCCTTGCACCCTATGCTGCCGGCAGGGCTCTATGCAGGGCTCTCCCGTGACCCTGAATTAGGAGTAAGCAGTTAAGATAATGAATGAATGAATGAATGAATATACAATATACCCTTTGACAAGTAGTACATTTAAAAATGATCATTCAACAAAATAGATTTTTGAAATTAATCTAACATGAAAAAAGGGGCTTCTGTTTATAAACAAAGGTCACTTCAAAGAGTGGAGGCCTGAAGCCAGGTACACCAGAACAACAGACGTTATACAGAAGGGTTCTGGTCTGACATAGGGTGTGGGGCAAGTTAAAGTCAGTAGCCATACAAAAGCCTTAAATAGCATTCATAGCTTTCTACTTGAGTTTTGACAGGCCTGAAGACTATAAAATGCTCTGCTTTTAAGAGGTAGCTGTATAAAAACAGAATTATGCAGAAACCATTAGAGGTAGCAGCTCATGGGGCTGTGTGGGTATGAATTCTAATGTTTATTCTAATGTTTATTTTAATTGTTTATATAATATAACACATAAGCATAAAAAGGATAAAAGCACAGAGGCCTCTTTTAAAACATTGTATTACAACACATGGAAAAGCATCTGTGACTGTTCCTTTCTGCAGATTGTCTCCAGTTGCCCTAAAATCCTCAGGACTTCACTAATGCTTTCTTCCATAGCTCATCTGGTTTTTCAATTAACTTTAGGTTAAGGGAGTGAAATAATTATTTCAAAAGCTTGATCCCGTTGCACATGAACTATTTTTGTGTACATCTGGAGGATTGATTTGGATAATTATCCACCTGCTTGATCCAGCTATGACTCATTTTTAAACTGTGAGCAGGAGGAGCGTGACTTTTCTCTGAAATGACCTGGAATGTGACACATGAGTCCATTATATAGGTAGCCAACAAACCTAGCAACATCATATCTCATATCTCATCATAGTTCACCATGGGGTTTTTGGTTACATAATCATTAATCAATCATTCTTTATAAGTCAATTCCATCTGTTTTGTTTGTGGCCAAAAGTTCTGTTCTGGAATTAGGAACTGTAGAATAAAATACTTCTGAGCTGCATTATGAATCTATTTCTTCTTTTATTTCCTTTCATTGTAGAAGAATTCATTGTACCAAATGTTTAATTACAGTTAGGTAAATAAACCACAAAGAATCACAGGGTGCTTAAACCCCTGTCCTAGGGCCATTTTCTAGAATTTACTTGTATTTTATATGACATTTAATAAGCCAGTTCAGGTTTGTGCCATGCTTAGATTAGGTTAGCAATGACACGGTCCCTTGCACGCTTATTCAGTTCTTGAAAATGAATGGAAAAATGAATGAACTTTTTTATTTAGTAAATAATTCCATATGTATTTCTTCATAGTTTGGATGACTTTAGTATTAATCTACCCCAGCAGACACAAGATGTCATTTTGACATCAGAAAGACGTTGGACTCGAACGTCAGTTTGACGTTGACTTTTAGTTAAAAATGAAAATCGGGTTGATGTCAAAATCCAATGTTGGCTATCAGAAACTGTTACTGTGCCTTTAACACACAACAGTCTCTAGAGTTTACACAGAATGGTGAGAACCACAAAAACATGGCAGTAGATCATCCATTTTTGAAATACTCATAGCCAGTCCTACTGTAAAGTAAATCTATAATGTATAATGTAATATTAGTTGTTTAAATCTTTCAAGACAATGACTAAGATTATTTTTGTTGCTTGCTGGATTGCATGAAAACACAGCACAACAATGCATTTGACTCATTTCACATCATGCAAGGAAAGGAGGCTATTAAAGTCAATAAAGAGGACTTAAGATGAGTGCATTTCTAATACTGATAATTCCTTAAGTCAGCACAGGGCAAAAATAAGTGGCTAAAAGAAAAGTCAAATAAGATCATGTGTTCACTAAAGTCAGTAAAGTTCAGTAAATTTGAACCTTAGCACAGAACATTTAACCGTATCCTACAGGGGATACATTTTATTCCATTTATCTGGTGACTGACTCATTGACCTCCGACCTCTTTCTGGACTTCTTCACACAATTTTATTTTGTTGTTAAAGCCACAACTACAGACTGTGACTGTAACATAGATAACACTCAGATCTCAAATGAAATAAGTGTGACCATGAGAGAGAAACACTTTGATCTGGTCTTTGTCCACAGATGTCCCTGTGAGTGTTGTTTGAACTAGAGATCCTTTTCTTCATTAAGAGTATATGAGATCATCTGAGTTGATTTAAAAGGGTTTGATGGGCTGCCTCACCTTTTATAGTCAGTAAGTCAGGGTCTTGTAAATAGTATTCATGCAAACATTTAC
This sequence comes from Hassar affinis, assembly GCA_025674545.1. Lineage (NCBI taxonomy): Eukaryota > Metazoa > Chordata > Actinopteri > Siluriformes > Doradidae > Hassar > Hassar affinis. The sequence goes on from JAOVYV010000008.1 coordinate 18,459,973, forward strand.
AACATGTAGCTAAAGCATAATCCGGAATTTGTTAAACTTCCATTGATGTTTCTATCAAAATGTGATTCGTTATTGAAAAGACAATGCTTTCTTATTAGGTAGGTAGGGGTACACTGTAGATATTCTATGGATTTTTCTTCACTTTGATGTTTTTTGAGACATCAGTTTGACTTTGATCTCCAGTGGACTTGAACTACACTCACCAGCTACATTACCTTTCTTCAAAGATGTTTGAGAGATTTCATAATTCCTAAGGGGTTCAAACTGAACTTCAATCCAAACAAAAACACCAGCCGCTACTACAGGTCAGTATAATCCTCACTCTTTTAAATCAACATCTTGCTTGTGCTCCTGCCATACTCATGGTTAATCCATGTGGTTTGAGGGCACACACACTGACACTGATGGGTGAAAGATGTGTGTGCTTGATACTTGACAGATGAAATATATGTGCATGTCTTTCTAAATGTTTGTTTCTGATTGTGGTATAAATTCTCCCTAGTTGTTTTGGGTATCTCTCATGCAACGTGCCTGACCATCTGTTTTTGGTGAGTGGGCTCAGTCAGGAATAGTTCTGCAGTGAATTCTTTGTGGCTTTGTTGCAGTGAAAGGTAGGACAAAATATCCTGTGCCTCTAGCAATAAGTGACAGATATCTGTGAAGGAATTTGTCTATCAATGAGCTATCCTGTTTGGAAGATTACTTTATTGTTTTGCCACATGAATATTGACTTTGGAAGAAACAATATATTCAGCCTCATTCTTTCATCTTTCAGACTTTTTGTTGAATTTTAATATAAATATTCCTAAAGTCTGGCCAGCAGCACACCTGTTACTTTTGAGATCAGTGAATTCAGACTTGAATAGTCCATTATACTGTATGTGCACATTCGTGGTGATGTATGACATACCATGAATGCTGCTGATGAGTCTTCCAGCCATTGCAAACACAATGTTGTTCCAGCTTCCCCTTTTTCAGTATTGGGATGGATCTTGTCAGGCCATTAGACCAATGAACATGGGGGTATTGCTTCACATTAGTTCCTGTGGTGATTGGAGTATGCTACTCTCTCCACAAAGAGAATAGCTGAGGCATTGTTTTGGATTCTGAAGAAGAACACATACACTTTATGAACTTTACAAATTTCTGGGAATTACCACCCCACCCCCAAAATGATTGGTTAGCTGAGAGCTTTAATAAGACACTTAGAAATATATCATTTGTAAATTCAGACATGCTAATAGTAGGAATTGGCATAAAGGTTGCAAGCCCTATTATTTAGAGTCCAGGAAGTGCTCCTGGCCTTCACAGGGTTGTCCTCTGTTGAGTTATTATATATGGGCAGAAGCCCAGGTGATTGTTACATGTAATTAAAGCAAGCTGGGAGGATGGTCCAACAACCAGTAAAAATTAAGTTCAGTACATCGTCAACCCCAAACTCTGCATCATTAATCACAGGAGAAGGCAACTTCTCTATAACAGTCTCTATAATAGGTGCTCTTAAGTGATAAAATCTACACCAGGATTTCACCAATTTCTCACATTACTCCCTACATTTAGCTAAAAAATGTTTACCAAGTGCCAAAGACTATCCAAGATGTTACAGCAGGTTAGGAAAGTCTAACATGAACTGCTGCATATGGACAGAGAGCAGACATTGCAGATTTACTACCTCAAGCTCGATCTTGCTTTGACTGAAGTAGAGAGAGCTTATTCAGGACCTGAGGATTCAAAAACATCAAATCCTATGCTGGTCCCACATGGAGACAATTTTTTACCATCCCACAGGATGGAAACTAAACAGAAAATTGCCAAGTTGCAAGCTGAATTTTCTCCTCTCCCTGGGCACACACACCTCATAGAACACCACAGAGGAGAACGAGGGGTGTGTGTGTGTGTGTGTGTGTGTGTGTGTGTGTGTGTGTGTGTGTGTGTGTGGCATTGGGCAGACCAAAGACAAAACAACACAGTGAGCAAGCTCAAAATCTTACAAAGTTTTTTCTTCTGAAAATGTTTTACACGACTCACTAACTACTATGCCAAGGTCATGAGCCCAAGTATATTTTGTTGTCATTCCATACACTTACATTCTCCTCCAAAGGTATTGCTATAGCAAGGCTGATTCTTTGGGTATAAGATCAAAACATGAATACGAGATGATAGCTCTGCAGTCAGTGTCAGACTGCCTAGGGCAAAGCTGGTATAGTGAGAGCCCACATGCAGTGGAATCTAATGGTTTTGGTCATTACTGTCTACTCTCTACTCTCTCTTATTCATTAAACTAAAGTGTTTTTAACTCAGCTATCTGTTTTGAATTCCTCATAGAACATAGAATATTGTCTTTATGTATTTTTCATGATTTAAAGTATCCAAAGTGTCCAAAGATACCCACCCTCACAGAGCTGGTCTATTGTAGGTGATGGTGGGTGGCCAGTGGAGGTCACTGCCCTGCTGAAGCTATGTAGTCAGTGTAATCAGCTTAAGTTACACACCTATGCATCACTGGGAAATAATCCCTCCTGAAGACAAAATCATCAGTGGGTGTAAACAAAAAGCCCAAAGGCATGTCTACAGCTATGCCAATTATTTTTCATTTGGCTCATGTACCAAGAGATTGAAACTGTAAAACATTGTGCAAAAATAATATTAATAATTCTTGAAGAACATGAATTGGACCCTTGCTTTCTTTAAAAAACAAAATTGTGTTTCTGGAGCAATCTCTTCTTTAGCAGAGAGGATAACTCTCTCTGCTCATGTCTCTTGCTGGCACTTAAGATACATTTCCTCACACTGTGTGGATAAATATTTAGGCAGCTCCTGTTACCTCTTCCTTTCATGAGCAGAGCTCCCAGGTAACTGCTTCTCAAAGTAAAGTGGATCAAAGGAGCTGTTAGCCTTCGAGTTTATTAGATAAATACTGTCCTATCTGTGTGGTCCTGATTAAACTACTGGTGTCTTGGCATCTGAATAAGCTGCAGCTCCTATCGTGGAGCTGGATTGTGTCAGCTTCTTTGGCTGGCCTCTACAGAAAGCAATGCCTGAGATAGATTAGGAAAATTATGTCACTGTACTAGTCTCTTCTGGGAATGTGTAGGAAGATAATAGAAACCCAGACATTTGGAGGATGTCTGCACAGAAACAATTTGTTCTTTTTCCTTGGCCTTGGAAGAAATCCTTTTAGAGGTAAAGATTAAGTCAAGCTCTTGTTCTTATGGGCTCATTAAGCTATTAGCTTGAAGAAATCACAGTGACTTTGACTGTGGCATGCTTGTTGCTACCAGATGTGCTGGTTTGTATATTTTACAAACTGATAAACTTGGATTTTCACACATAATAGTCTGTAGAGTGTGCAGATTGGTTCAGAAAGAGCTAAATAACATCCAGCAGTAGATTGGTGTGCAGAAAAGTCTGGTTGAAAAGAAAGGTCAGAGGAGAATGGCCTGAATGGTTTAAGCTGACAGAAAGGCTACAGTAACTCAAATAACCACTCTTTACAACCATGGTGAGCAGAAAGGAATGTTAAAATGCACAGAAATATATCTCCTTATCAACGTCCAGACTGCCATTACCTTTTTACACTTTTCAACGACTGAAAATCTATAAAATCTACTGTTTGGTAGACTTTTGTAAAGTCTTGTCTTGAATGAGTCAAACATTGTTTTAATGGAATGTAATGCATCTTTGATTTTGTCTTTTATGCTCCATGGTGTTAAATGACAAATGTCTATTAAAGGATACAAGACTGTGTCAATAATAAGTAAGGGATAATGCACTCCACATTATTACTTGGCTAGTTCAATCATTTGACAATATTGATTTAAGAATTATTGTTTCTGCTAAGTCTTAGAGTCTACTATTGGAACTTAAAAATTAATGATGAAAAATGAGAAAAATTAGTTTTCTGATGGAGTACCACAGAGTGTCACAATTCTATGCAAGCCTATGATCAGATCAGAGCTGTGCCTACAGCAAGTGTCTGTTATACATAGCAGTGGTCTTCTATACAGATATAACAGACCATAGAATGTCATAATTGACCAATCAGGAAGGCTAGGCTTCAGGGTCAAGGTTAGGGTTAGGGTTCAACCGAGATTAATGAATTAATTGACAAATTCTTAGCTGAATATTAGTATATACATTCTTAAAAGTTTGTATACCATAAATTGCTGTTGAAATATTAACGGTCGTATTCATAGTGATATATTAATTACAGGTCCTTCTAAAAAAATTTGCATATTGTGATAAAGTTCATTATTTTTTGTAATGTACTGATAAACATTAGACTTTCATATATTTTAGATTCATTGCACACCAAATGAAATATTTCAGGTCTTTTATTGTTTTAATACTGATGATTTTGGCATACAGCTCATGAAAACCCAAAAATGAAAATCTCACAAAATTAGCATATCATGAAAAGGTTCTCTAAACGAGCTATTAACCTAATCATCTGAATCAACAA
>JAOVYV010000008.1:18497246-18510803 GCA_025674545.1 Hassar affinis
TTGTAAAGCTGCTTTGAGGCAATGTCCTTTGTTAAAAGCGCTTTAGAAATAAATTAAATTGAATTGAATTGAATTGAGTTGTCTTTGTCCCAAGAATATGAATCTTGTGGGACAAAGACAAGCTTCAGTAACATGACACAAATTGGAGCAAAGAGCAAAAAAAAAAAATCTTTTTTATAAATAGTGTCAATAAATCTGTAGTTGGCTGTAGGTTTTGCAGGATAAAGGGAGTAAGTAATGAAACTGAGCAGGTTCTAGCAGTGCAGTTGTCTTACTCTGTATGTAAATGAGACCACAGCAAAGTGCCAACCTCAGTCTTATCACAGTCCAAATAACATCTGAGGTCTGATGTGAGAAATATCTGCATGTGTTTATGTACCACACAAGAAGCCCAAGGCCATCTGGAAATATAATGTAAATACACTTAAATTCATTTAAATGCCTCTCATTATTTAGCAATAAATAATAGTACAATGAAGTCATGTGGATTTGAAAAATGTTTGTAATGGAAATGTAGACCCCTTTTAATAATTGTTTCTTTGTTTCATAATATACCTTTATTTAGGAAATGTAATATCCTGTAATATTCAATAAATGATCTTCATAAGGAATTCATTCATTCATTATCTAAGCCGCTTATTGTACTACTGGGTTGCAGGGGTGCTGGAGTCTATCCCAGGGCTCATGGGTGGAAGGCAGCAAAACACCCTGGATAGGACAGACACACAGATACACACACACACACTCACACCTGGGGCAATGTAGAATCTGCAGTTAGCCTGACTGAATGTTTTTGGACTGTGAGAGGAAACCAGGGCTCCCAGAGGAAACCCACACAGACAAGTGGTATTCTTGCCTCTTGTTGTGAGGTGACAGAGCTAAACCCCCATACAGCCCAGAAGGAATTTAAAAAGACAGAAAAAACAAGCAAATTTGAAAAATATTGTTCTTTTGATTGACATGATGTCGTATTACCCATGACTTCTACATTACTTCCACCACAGGCATCTCCAACTTTGTTTGTCAGAGCGTGACTTACAAATACTTTAGATATGCACCTTTAATCCTAAACAAATACTAAATATCCTGGCCCTCATAACCTTTGGGCTGGTATGCGTAAGTTTATTGCATAGTGAGGAGGGGTAGAAGGTCTGCTATGGGTGGAATGTGGAATTTGACCTTGAGAAAGGTGAGCAGCGCTTACTATTTCAAGCTTATTGTGCAGCTTTCACTGGAAAGTCTGCTCCATTGGTTCAGGCTAGATACTGAAATCTTACAAAAAAATAGCTGAAACCATATGATCTTTATTTTAGAGATGGATGTATTAGTTTACAAGGAAAATATAATTCAACAGGATATGACTATACTCCAGCTGTAGAAAATACCAAGGATTATTATAGTTTTCTATAGTATTATAGTTTCTTAAAATAAAGGGATACCCCTTTGTGTGAATTTTCAGACAGCCCTCAATAATAGGCATATGAAACTTGGTGTAGACATTATACAAGCCTACAAATTACCCTGCCAGCAGAATCCATTAACCCATATCTATAGTACCTAAGGGTATGTTTTAAATACATTTTTGATGGTTATATGAGCCTTGGGACCTTGTGAAAATAATCAGCAATCAAATTTAGCAAACATTTGCTATAAATCACAAGCAGGGCCCCTCATTTCCTCCCTCACCAGGAGATTCTCTCCATTCCTGACATGCTCTGCATGTCCCCCTAATTTGCAATGTTGATGAAAACAGCAAAATGAAATATCTAAGGATAAGAATGTTGAATTGCACAGTACTGCATTGCCCAAACAACATTGCATATGTATACTTTATTCCATGTATAGATCATACATGCCATCTATTATACACTGAACAATAACTGGATCAGGAATACCTGGCTCATAATGGGTTGGTGTACCTTTTTGATTAATTACAGCATGCAGACATCAGGGAACAGACTGCACAAGGTGATGAACATCCTCCATATGCAACTTGACCCATGCCTGCTACCGCAGCTCTGTTAGTTAGTGGACATTTTGCGGGTGAGTGGGAGCAGATTGCACAGCCCGTTCCAGAATATGCCAAACATAGGGTTACAGTCAGGCAAATTTGTGTATGTAATGTGGAGAATTCATTGCCTTGTTCCTCCAAATATGAGTGAGCCGTGCCTGATGACACAGGGCATTGTGCCTAAAAATTGCACTCTTGTCAGGAAAGACCTCCTGAAAATATGGGTGCAGATGGTCAGCTAACAGGTCTCTGTAGCATTCAGCATTCAAGGATTGTTGTACGATGAATAGAAGACCTAAGGCATACCAAGAAAATGCTCCCCGGACCATCACACCACCACCACCAGCCTATAGCACTCCAACTAGATCCATTGACACATTCCTTTGGCTCATGTGAGGCATTCGTTGTATGACGGGTGCTCAACAGTGGCACACGTGTTGGTCTACGGCTGTTGTACCCTAGTCGACACAGGGCACGTTGCATGGTCATGGCTGACATTGGTTGCACTTGCCCATAGTTGTACTGGTGGGTCAGCTGTTCTGCTGTAGCACGTCTTTGCAATACCAGTCACAACACAGGATGCCCACCTCTCTGATCAACCACACGTGGCCAGCCTCTGTGCGACCTTCAGCTAGATGTTTGTTGAGGGTTCCTCCACTCTTGGTACACCGTTATACTGCGGTACAAGAACAGGCCACAAGTGCAGCTGTTGCTGAAACACTGGTACCACACCTATGGTCTCCAACTATCTGGTCAAAGTCACTGAAGTCACTCTGATTATGCATAGATTGTAAATGTTATCTTCTGCTGTGCAGTGGACAGGTCAACACTTTATATGAGAGCCGACATAACCATCAAAGGGGACACTTAATCAGTGGTCATATGCCACCTGCCAGGTGTTCCTAATCCAGTAATCGTTCAGTGTATTTTCGTATTGCTTTCTTTTTGTAGTTAATTCTCTAAGTTACATCACCTGGTATCAATGGTAAAAGCTGTTTCCAGCCTGTTGTATCGTGTATGGTTGTCTGTGTGACCAATGCAAAAAATTTTAATTTGAATTTGAATTGAGACCTCATGACCTTAGTTAGCCTTACAGTAATAACAAAGCTAATAAGGCCCATGAGGATTCTGGAGCTTATGGAAAACAGAATTGAGGACTTTTCTCACATTATAATGAGTACAGCAAATAAAAGAGTCTTGTATTAAAATACTGCTGCATGTAGCTAACCACAGGATAAAAACAGCATGATGACTAACTGATGTTCTAACAATATTACATAAGCCAAACTCAGTTACACACAGTTATCTGATTGAGCCTATGTAAATGTTTCTGCATGTCGGCCTGGCCTAAAGTAGAACATTTTTTAGTGATGTCGCGAGCCATTACTACTATTATTGATGCACAGGCTGACACGTGCCTATGGGCAGTTACAGGTCTGCACACGGCTCTGTCAGTTACAAGTTTTCAAGTTTAGATATATTCCATAACAGTAATCATTTTGACCTAATTTTTGATAAGGTCATCTAAATAAGTATAAATATGTGTGAGTTTACACCACAGTGTTTGAAATTCCTGCATTTATGTTATTACGAAACACATTTTGGATCTGATGACCTGTGCGAGGTCTATTACTCAGAGACCTAGGTAGTATGGGTGAAAGTTGACTCACTTACCCCTGCTTCTGACTTATTGTCTGGCAATGCTTGAGAAATGCTTGGAAATTTATGACATTATGGATTCCCTGACACTATTTCATGTTGTGCAATAACCAACTTATCCTGTGTCTTCTAAGCCAAATAGGTATCATGTCACAGGGGTTTAGGGCCACACTGGACTGGAAACAAAGATGACATTGAAATGTCTGGCCATGAACATATAGCGTGCCACAGGCTTTCCCAGTCCTGGCTGAGCAGTGTTTGTTCTTCTCTGTGTTTGTTTTTAGCTGCTTCCACATCATTTAGGGCCCTCCACTTTGAAGTGCAGTAATAAATTATAAAAGCACACTCTGATCTTACTCAGAATAACAGGAGCTTAAAGACCTTCACACAGGTCACTAAATGATTAATATAATGATATTACATAATACTTACTAAAAGATTTAATGCAACAGGCATTAGTTTTAGAATATGTACTATATAATGCAATGTGGCTTTTATAGGGTCGGTTTCATTCCTAATATATATTTCTAGTTTTATACTGAAGAAATACTCAGAGCCATGCTCCTTACAGGAAGTAACTATCATTCTGTACTATCATGTGTGTATGCATAATGCAATTTATTTGCATGCATATTTATAAGAACACGTCAAATATGGTCTCATAGTGCTGTAGATATTCATAGATATTCGTCTTCATTGTGTCACTATTCATTCACACGCATTTACTTTAAGTTTTTCCTGTAGTTACTAAATAAGTCCTAGTACAACTGACTGAAAAATATTCTTGAAGGTGAACAATTGACTGCGAAGTCAGGAATTTAAGAGGTTAAAAATGGGATATAACATTTAAAGTGCTTCCACATGTAAAAATGAGTCCAGCCCCAGTTTATTAACAGCTGAGCCAAAAAGATTGTAAATCTGTTGTTGATTTTTGATTACTGCTTACAAATGCTGTGTTTCTGAAGAAAGGTCATCCTTTACCAAAAACTCAAGTCTCAATTAAAGCTGTGCGTCAATGGGTACAGGCTTTGCACTTATGACACCTCATTTATACTATGAGGATTTGGAACACTATTCACAAACAGCAGGCCAAAGTGTTACTCAGTAACTGGAAGCTCATAAAAGGAGAATAAGGGATGAGCTGGAAAGACTGTTGTTTTGACCAGGAAGCTGCAGATGCTGAGGAAAATTAAAGCTATAATAGTCTTGCAACTTGTATTTTCTGTATGTATCAGTGTGTTGCAGATATAAAAAAAATCAAAGATTGTTTGCCGTATTTGAAGTGTCAGGCAAAACCACTGGTTAGAAGTTATCCAGAAGGATCAAGTGCAAAAAAAAAAACCCAGGCAATGTCTGGATTCAGGGTTTATCTGGAACCTACTATAATTCTCACAGGGCAAGTCATTTCTGAGAAGCCATGTTGCATTCAGTGGATATTTTGTTATGTAACTATTCTACCAGATATCTCAGACATAGTGGACAGCTGATGCCAGTATTGTGACTTTAATGGCCAGGTTCATATTCTCACACAGTACATTGTCACACAATCACATTGATTCTACTCACTATGGTATCCCTATCTGATATTACTGTAGCTGTTGGGCAATTTGGGGTACTTTAGTGAATTGCAATTGCTGAGCTCTGTAACATACAAAAAATTGTAAAATTCATCATAACTCATCTTGTATCACTCTCCTGAAGCCTAATCACGCTGTCAGCACAGGCACGTCAAGGGCGGTGCCCTGACGAAAGCTGAATGGAAGCTATTTTCTCCAAATGCAATGGTAACTGCAATTTGTTATGAAGAGGCACATGCACTTCTGCGCCTATGGGAAACTCAGAACTTTTAACGCTAGAGAATGTCATGTAATTGTGGAATGCTGTGGCTTTTTGTGTGAAAATAAAATGTTGCTACTTTCTATAAATTCAAGTAAATGTTCTGAACTAGTGAAATTAGGTATGAATGTGTGTCCTGTTTTAATAAGAAAAGTGACATCTAAAAGAGTTAAACAACAATTTTCATTTTGAGGCATGCCCTTTTGCCTGAAAACATCATTCACTCTCTGTTGGTCTGCTGGTCTGTACTGCTGCTGGAATGTACTAACATTACATAGTCTCATTAATGAATTAATCAGTACAAAATTAGCAAATTATCTTATCTTAAAACATTTTATAGTTAGAGGGAGTTTATTCTTTCTAGGGGGCAAAGGAAATGCCTCATTTTATACAAGTCTTGCTTATCCCAGCATATTGAAACATTTACTGAGGGTGGGGCAGGGAGATGGCGGGGTTGTTCTACACTAAGTTCTACACTACAGCAAATGGCTTATCCTCTTCAAACTCTCATGGATAACTTTAGCATTAACAGCATTGTGTAGCATGAGAGGGTCACCATAAATGACTAATTGCTATGGTTCTTAATGGTGTTTTTGTACATTAATGAACTTGATTGGATGCTAATCTCAGCCCATTCAGTTGATATATAATGTACAGTGGTTGGCTTGATGAGAGAACAAGAGACTTTCAAGTTTTGTAATGAGTCCTTTGAAGGTCTAAATAAACATGTCAGAATGTAAAATGCAAGGTAAAAAGTAATTAAGTAAGGGTTCATGCATTTTCAGGGGAAAAATGCTGGGGTGATTCAAGAGTTCAACAATCATCTTTTAACTAGGAAAGTGCATGCAGTACATCTTTAAAGATTTATTCTAAAGACATAAATGTCCAATTTATGTACCTTACCTTATTATGTTATTAGTAGAAGGTGCATGCTAAAGGTACAAAAGATGTATCCTGGAGTAGATGCGTATACATCAAGATAAATATTATCAATATACTGAAATGAATATATTCTATCCCATATACACTATCAGTGATGAATGTCCTTGGATGAATAACAAAACATTTTCTAGGTCATTCTCATATCATGTCCGTGACTTTAACAGAGGATAAGTTGAAATTCTTCAGTACTTGGTAGTCCATCTCAGCACTAGTGGAACATATGCAGACTTGGATACAGTGATGAATATAGTTGCCCTGACATTACTGTATCCTGTACTGGCACATAAGTGCCAGTGCCACAGTCAAGCCTTATATGCCACTCTAAATATCACCTTACTAAGCTGCAAGGCCAGCCTGTCAAAGTTTGGAGCCCCAGTGTTGTCACTGCTCTCAGCTTGTGTTATGGATGGCAAGTCCTGGCTCAGAAACAGTCGCAGACTGTTTCCTTGCCCTTGGCATGTTTCTGAATTCTTCCTCTTCTAATTTGATCACACAGACTTGCATTGTCCAGTCTTAGTATATATGTATTCAAAGAGGAAATGTATACAGAATTCATTTATAAAACTGTAGCAAGCTGCAGTGTTGAGCTCATCCTGTGGCAAAGCCTTTTTTTACTAAATGAAAGAATGGAATCACAGCTTCTAAATTTTCTGTCAGAATTCATTCCCAACAGTGAGTCACAGACTAACACTGACCAACACTGGGTTTCTACACACTATACACACGAGACCATTCTAATTAAAGGCTGAAATGTCTAGTTTATCTGTATGGTTCAATAGATTTCCTTTTTATCTTAAAATACAATGGATACCATAATATTCATCTGTGGTAAATGTCCTCATTGTGCTTCACATCTCCAGCCAAACAACTGTGTGTCATCCTAGTTATAAATGTCAAATATTCATGCTTTCACAAATTTGTCCAGTTTATGAACCAATAGTATTTTACTTAAGGGGAATGTTCATAGGGCTACATAATGCCTCCATAAGGCCTTCATGAAGTAATCCTACATAACTATTTATGTGGGCTTTTTCCAGTAGGGGAAAACAGGCTTTCATAAAGTCTGCTTTTGTCAATGTTTATGCCAAGTAAAGATCTGTTTTAACATAAGATCCTGTTATGATACTTGACTTAAATATCATGTCATAAGACAGTATCATCACAATTGAATTGCTGACTTTGTAGCTCACTGCACTTACAGCATGTCCTAATCAGATAATAATGAAGGTGTGACATGTCAAACATAGCTTTCATAAGAAATCTCTTAGATAGCTAGAAATAAAAATTAGCATAAGTGTCCATTAAGTGATAAGTTGATAACAATTGTCATTTAGGGCTTATGAAAGAGTCACCTAGCTATATGAGCGCTACCATTAATCGCATTATTACTCTATAATCCTGTTTGTAATGACTAAAACAATAGTTTATTTGGTGCTGCTAAATAGCAAGTCTATTAATAGGACAGGTCAGTATTCTCTCAGACATAAGTGTACAGTTGTAAAGCTTTGCAGCATGACATGCTCCAGTGGTCAGGTGTCAGGTGTAACTAGGAATCATTTTAATTCAATACTCTTCAACACAAATCTTAAAACCTGGGTATGTACATGCTGGGAGAACTAAAGGCTTCATTTTGCTCAACCTAAGCCCCACAGGAGTGTGAGTTGTGTTTTCAGACCACAGGCTTCCTGAGTCGGAAGCGCTTGGCCCGAGGCTGTGATATAGGTAGGCTCCAAATACAGTCACTCTTCATAAATCCTGTCCACGCCAATGTCCAAAAAGCTCCTTGAAATCAAAACAGAACCACCTTGCCAGACAGGACATAAGGTGAAGGAAAATATATATACAGTATATGTCTTGGTATTTCCTCTCAGGTATTAACAAAGATCAAATTTGGTGGACCAATAATAAATAAAAAATGAAATCAAATAAACATCATAAACCGAGAATATTTCCTGAAGTGAGCTAGCTATGAGTTATGTCTTTTGTGGTTTCCTTTGCAAAAATGTGATATCTCTGTGGGGTGATATAAAAGAACTGTAGAATTTACAGTCAGTCAGTAAGTACAGTCAATAAGTGTCAAACCTGTAAAACCTGTGAAGCATTCACATACATTTTGTGCCTCACACTGATGTTTGTTGAGGCCCCAGAATTGACTTCTGATGTTACTTGAAGCAGTGTTGCACACCTATCACATGAAACGATTCTTGCCAGCCGACACTGCTCACGTTCACCCAGACAATTTTACGTCCACACTGCTGTCATAAGTTTGAGGTTTTGCCAGAATTCCTGTAGTCACAGTACACCCTTGAAGTGCTCATACAAGAAAATCCAAATTGAATGAAATGCAATGACCCATCTCACGAGCTCCAACTGTTAAACCATGTTGAAAATTACTTGCCATTCTCACAGCAGAAACAGCCCTAGAAGCTTCTGTAGATGTCTATCTCACCTGCAAAATTAATATTTTTTGAAGCTAGTAACTAGAAATTAGGCTCTTCAATGACCATCAAGGTTGTAGAACACCAGAGGGATGCTGGTCCACTCCTACATACACATATACTCACTGACTACTTTAATACTTGTACCCTTGTTCATTCATGCCATTATCCAATCATCTGGAAGCAGTGCAGTGCGTAAAAGCACACAGATCCAGATTAATCCTCACTATAAACATCAGAAAGGGGAAAAACTTGATGTAAACTTTAACAGAATCTCTTGACCTCTGCATGATTTTTATACATTGCACTGCTGTCACATGATTGGTCAATTGGATAATTGCATGGATGCACAGATATACAAGTCTTCTTATTAATTAAAGTGGCCAATGAGTGCATGTTTGGAGTCATTGCACTGTCAAAAGATACATCTATGGTCCACTTGTTTTGAGCTTAAAATATCCTTGTGTTTGAGGACAACATTTACAAGAAATCCCCTTGGGCCACTTGCTGCAAAATAGCCCCAAAGAATGGATGAGTTCTCCAATTATTTGAGCAGAAATTCTGAATTGTGGAAAATTTTAAAAAAAAAATTGAAAAAAAGTTAAAAAAAAAAAAAAAGCACAGCATCTTTTTGAATATTTATCCACATTTCCTAAATATTAGACTGACATCAAAGCATACATTTTAGATTTTTGTCATAAACGTGGTCTGGAATTTAATGGAGTATAACACAAAGAATGTTTTAATGAGGTTTAGTAGGTACACATACTTCTAAACGGTAGTTGTAGTTCCTCTGGAAGGAGGAGAAGAAGGAAAGTCTGGCAGCCTCATGGTTCAGTAGAAGCTGTATAGCTGCTCACAGTAGGAGTTATTGAACTCCACAGTTCATTCACACTCACAGCACAGTGCCTAACGCTATACCTCCATCAAGTGGTTGAGAACCTTGTTGGACTTGTAAGACAGTACAACCCTTGGAAGGACGCACACACACACACACACACACACACACACACACACACACACACCTTTAACAAGGGGGCTGAATGAGAAACACTTGGATGTCTGCTGGAAGCACATGAAATCAGTGAAGAGTCTGTTTGTACTAAATACCACCTACATTGCAGACTGACATCTCAAATTCTAGCACTACTTCAAGGTATGCAGTTGGGGGGTAGGGGGGTGCTTGGTGAATTATGATACAGAGATGGTCATTCATAAGGCACCACTGCAAATAGAAAAACTGGCATCTGTTGCTGTTTATGAAAATCTGCATTCAATTATCAGCTGTATACAGCATATGCTGACAGCAATAACTGTGCTGTTCTTCTGAGAAAATGTCCTTTCCCATGGTAACTGAACAAGAAAAGTGCAAACAAACAGAGATACAATGATTGATGTTTTTATAGGGATTTGAATATAAACCTCAATGGCATTTTATTCATGGAGGCTGTTTATCAAGCCCTTTAGCCATTCTGTAAATAAAAACATCCTCCAGATCCTCCTTAAATAGCACAGGTTCATTCTGTTCCTCCCAGTTACATAATAATCTTTCATTTCTCTCAAGAAGTGGAATAAAATTCAGGAAATCCATGATATTTTTTTTTGGTATACAAGAAACACAAAGACAAATCACAGCACCAGTTTTTCATTTGTTTTTACTGGCAATAGCGATTTCCCTTTGATTCCACAGGCATGCTATCCTGAGATTAAGCTCTTTTATGGTTTGATGGATAATATAGGAAAGGTACGTAGCAGGAGCAAAGCCCCGCATCCCATCTTTCTCATTCCAACAGCTCTGCGGTCGAAGGCAAAATCAGAAGCACAGCCCCTATGCCTCAGCCATGGCAGCTTGCCCCTGAAAGAACAGAGCAACATTTGTGAGAAGAATCACTTGAAGCAGTCTTACGTAATACAAACACAATTACCGACATTAAGCTCTGATGTCTTGAAGTGCAGCCAAGAGCAACACGCTACTGCCTTTTTGCTCCAGCCGTGATCTTCAGCATGCAAGCGGCCTCTGCGTGTGCCAGGGCTGAAAACAGGAAAAGAGAGATTAAAGGGGATTACGCTCAAAGCATCCAGCACATTGGCATGTGCTAAAAGAATCTGTTCATCATTGGAATATGACATTTCGATGCCAGAAATTTAGCATTTGATGGTTTATTAACATTTACAAATACTGTGGTTGTACCGATAACAAAAGGAAAAGAAACGGCACAAGGTGAAATGTTCACTGCAAACTCGTTTTGGTACGACAAACAAGAATACCTGTCTGTCGGAAAATAAAAGCACAATCATTGTTTAGTCTCATATCAAAAGCAGAAACAGTGCTTTCACACAGGTACTGCTAACTCAGACCAGACAAGATTACGTATTTAGTGTAGTCTCCAGGTATTTGGATAGAGTAAACAGACTTAATTTTTTTGTTGTTTATGCCATGTAGTCCAGGACTCTAAATTTGACATGAAACAAATAGCTATGTGTTAAATATACAGAATGTCAACAGATATTTGCATCTGCACTAGGTGAAGATAATCACAGTTTGCTGGGTGCCTGTCATCCTCACTGTGCATTAAAACTAGTTAAGATTTAATTAAATTACATGTTTCAGGTACATCTGAATATAAGGAAGGGTTATATGGTTATGACTGAGCAGGGATACTGTATGTGTTCAAAAATATGCATGTATGTCTCTCCAGGCATATAGCATTAAT
Organism: Hassar affinis; assembly: GCA_025674545.1. Classification (NCBI taxonomy): domain Eukaryota; kingdom Metazoa; phylum Chordata; class Actinopteri; order Siluriformes; family Doradidae; genus Hassar; species Hassar affinis. The sequence goes on from JAOVYV010000008.1 coordinate 18,508,847, forward strand.
CTCTTATGCTGTCTTTTTATGACACTTGACTGGTTTGTACCGAGGAGGAAATCCTTATACGTTCTTTGAAGAACCCTACAAAGAAGGATTTCCCTTAAACATAATCTTATAAAGCTAGAAGCAGAAGCAGAAATGTCTGCAAGAGACAAAACAAAGTTGTGTAAGACTGATATAAACCAAAAAGCTACATTTATATTTGTGGCTTTCTGAATATAACCCTTTTCTGTGTCAGTGTCTCTAACTGTAAAATGTCTGTGACAGTGAAGGAGACAAGCCCACCTATGTCAAGACCAAGACTTTGGGATGTCAGGGTGGTCAAGTCCAATTCAAGACCAAGTTGTTGGAGGAGGTGAGACTGAGTCAAAACCAAGACCTGAAAAAATATCAAATATACAGCACCAGTCAATCCAATGTGAACTAATTGATTATTTTTTTCTTAATGTTTGTAATTATTTAAAAAAAATTGATAAGTTGATGATTGTCACTGTGACAGGAAAAAATCAGTCTTGAGGTCTCCCTCTAAGATTAGAATTAAGTAGAATTGCTTTCAATGCCAAGAAGAGAACAAGTAAGCTAAAAGATAATCTTCAGACTGGTCTCGAGACCTCAGACTGGAGTACTGCAACACCACTGTGCAGAGTTTAACATGTTCTCTCTGTGTCTGCATGGGCTTCCTCAGCATTCTAGAGTTTTCTCCCACATTTCAAAAAACATGTTTCCAAATTCCTTAGGTGTGAATAAGTGTGTGCATTTGTGTGTGCGATAATGAACTAATTTTGATTATTATTTAGAACACTTTGAAAGAACAATCTCTACTTTCCATACTCACTGCATTTTCAAACACTACATCAGTACATTTCTCAATAATCATTTATTCGTAACATCTTTTTCTTTTGTGAATTTTTCTTATACATTTATACTTTTAGTCATTTTAAGAATCCATTTTAGGTCATTTTACCACCTGCAGAACCAAGAACGCTGGTCACACGCATGCCAAAATGTATAAAACATTAATGTGTATAAAACATTAATGTACACATGTGCTGAAATAAAGAAATAAAGTTCATATCCTAACTGCCTAGTCATCATTACTGTCCAGTAGGTCCAGCTACATTGAGCCAAGAAAGTGGGAAACTTGAATTGATTCATTCAGGTCTGTAAGGCAGATCATAACACAGACAAACCAGCCTGTGTATAGAGTTTTTATATTTTATCTCTAATACGTTCTTAAATCATATCTCTATCTTTCATAACATAATGAGGTGTTTCTATAGATAAAGCACTATAAAGTGCAGTAAACAGTAATAAAGTAAAGGAAGTCAGTATTTGGTGCCTTTTTCTTAAACAGTGTTCCCAGGTACAATGTGTGCAGTTTTATAAGGAAATTCGCTTTAAAGTTTTTGAGAGTCTGCCACTTTACCTGTCACACTTACTTCTTTTTTTGCATGCAAAACCCAGCAGCCTTCATTATGTTTTTTGTCTGAAAAGTGCTTGGTTATGTAATGTGTTGCCTTCTTTACTGACATACAAACATTTTTGTGTAACATAACATTTTTTGTTGGAAAATTAATCTTTTTTATTCTCAGTAAAGCAGAACATCAATAATAAATCAATGCCTGTACTGTGGATGTATATATACTGTATATAAGTACAAATAAACTAACTAAATAACTATTCTATATTTATTTATTTATTTATTTAATTAGTTAGTTAGTTAGTTATAGTTATATAACATTAGTTAGTTATAACTGCAGACTTCACATAAATAGATATAAAAATGTTTGTGTTGTTCATTTAGCTTTTTTGCAGACATTTATTTACCATTATTGCAAGGAATCTTTTTACAGAAGTCCAGCTGTCCATTAAAAGATTACAGACGTGCGACACTGTCCAGTCATGGGCGTCTGTGAGCTCATGTATACAAGAGGTGGGCGGGAGCGCTCTCCTCCAAGCGTGC
>JAOVYV010000008.1:18513251-18524215 GCA_025674545.1 Hassar affinis
GAGGCCCTACACCATACTAATAAATTATTGTGGTCTAAAATGACAGGTGTTTCAGTTTCATTGTCTAACACCTGTACGTGCTGTTACATCTGAACTACCCCGCTGTGTAGTGTCACCTTTTCACCGCTAGATGTCACTAAAAGTGAGTCTCCCAGTCCTCCAGATCAATCCCACAATCCCAACCAACAGAGTTTGTATTTATTTGAATGGTCCTGACTTCGCCGCGCTGGTGAACGTGCACTATAACAGTTGTAATCTTTTTAAACTGTACTCAAATCGACATCTGTCTGATATCGCACTGGGACGCGGAGATTAAAAAATCCGAAGAAACGAATCGACGTCTACAAAATGTAATGGTAAGAGGACGCGGAGTATAAAACAGGCTTAAAGGTGACAAGGCAGCAGCCATATGTTATTGTGCGGGTCCTGTGCGCTAACGCTAACGCTGGCTGTCTCAGGCGCTGCTTAGCAACTTGTTTCGACCGGGAAGTTGTCCGCGTTGGCTGATTTCTTGAGCTGATCGTGAATGCGGATTGTTTAAGGAACGGAAATGCGTGTTTCTGTCAAGATAATAAAACTAGCTTTACCTCGACTAGCTGCTTATTAGCCATGCTAACAAATGAGTTGCAGGCCGTACACCACTGTGACTGTAAGATTACTTAGCATAGCTTAGCATAGCATAACTTAGCTGTCTAGTGTTGTAGATTGTGTTTAGGAGTCAGAATATATTTAGAAGATATCTATATTTGTAATGTGTGTATGTAGGTATAAAAAAAGCAGAAACGTATTAATTTAGGTTGTTAAGATAGCGGTTATTGAGCTGAGTATGTAAGCGAAGCCTCATTTGCGATTATTATTACTATTATTATTATTATTACTATTATTATTATTATTAGTATTATTAGTATTACTTATTTGTTGCTGAGAACGTTGGTGTATTTGATGTTTTTTTCAAATATCTTTAATATATAACGATAACTTAGGCTACAGGATATTCATCACAGAAACATCCTGTCTGATGCATTAGTTGTGTAGCAGAAGTGCTGAAGTTCAGAGCAGGAGCAGTGTAGTGGCAAAAATCTCATCTAGCGATATCTGACGGTTTCACATGAATATGGCAGATTTGTTTTATATCAAATCTGTGGAAAAACTGACTTCTGTTCAGCTTTATTTGAATCCTGGAAAGGGCACACGGTCCAGCATCAATATTCCTAAACAGCGATGATGTTCCCTGATCTCTGCTCTGACCGTCTGACTGACTGCCCCACGCCGACGTGCAACTGTAAGAGTCTAAACGTTATCACGCCTGTAACCTCTTTGCGTTTGCTTTCTGTTATTGCCTAGATTTTCTGATTATGGCCACTGGAAATCATGTTGGGAACGATGCAGAAGTCCACAGGCTCAAGCAAGCCAAGGCCCTGGATCTTTTCAACCACAGAAGCGCTCCTGCAGATGAAGAGAACATGAGGGAGGTGAGTTCATACAGCCCAATAAGTAGATAAGACTACAGATAATGCTGCGTTCACAAGGACTTTTTGGTATCTGCCAAAAACGCACCGTTGGTTTTGGAGAGAACTTGGCGTTTATGGTGAAGAGTTCTGGGCAGGGTGTTCAGTAGCCTCTTTTCCTCTCTTGAACACTGATGAGGAAGGGTAGAGATGCCCCATAGCGCGTTTTCACTTACAATAACGATATTGCAGCTTTGGTTAACCGCTGATATTTATCTGATACTTTGTTTTACTCTTGAACAATAGTGCATTACCTGCAGAAACTGCGAGTGCGTTACGCTGACAAATCGTCCGACTCGTACACTGATTAATTCTACACTTATTACATATTACATGCATAATGTTGCATTTAATCCTGAGCTTACTTGCCCCTTCTGACCATCCATATTGGTGGTATGAGATAAAAGAACAGCATGTCCCTTTCCCCTGTGTACACTTAAGTACCAGAAAAACTGGTATAGCAGTTAACACTTGGTAGGTCCCCCATGGGATCTTGGAGGGAACGTTGCACAGTGCTCACGCTGATGTTTGTTTGTCCGATGTTACTTGAGGCAGTGTTGCACACCTATCGCGTGAAATGATTCTTGCCAGCCGACGCTGGTCATGTTCACCCAGAGTCTTTTTATGGCCACACTGATGTCGTAAGTTCAGGGTTTTGCCAGAATTCTTGTAATCACAGTACACCCATGAAAAGCTCATGTGTGAAAGTCCAAACTTTAATTCTACCTTCCAATGCTATGACCCATCTCACAAGCTCCAACTATTAAACCTCATTGAATATCTTGATAACTTGGCATTCTCACTGTGGAAACAGCTCTAGAAGCTTCCATAGATGTCCATCACTTTATATACACACTGGCATACACAACTAATGGCATACATAGGTGGTGTTGCTATGTATTTTGCATAGTACTTCAGTGTCTATCACACCAGTTTGAGCAAAAGAAGTAATTTGTCCCATCAAACCTTTTTCACTACGCAGTTAAATGGAGATATTTAATGCCAATGAATATCTTGGCTAACAATAAATTTCAAGAGCAATTAAAAGAAGAATGCAGGACAGATCTATCTTAATTGGCTTTACTGTAAAGGATGACTATTAGATTCCAGTGACTCAGCTGTACAGATGAATAAACATGTGCAGGTTAATAACAGCCAGATGCACAGGATGACTGGTAAAAGATATAGTATGCACTTGTACCTGTACGCGGTGAGGCAACAGAGTGTGCCTGTCTATGTAGAGCAGTGAAACAATGGACCTTGTTCATCAAAAGAACATATGGGCACAACTCATTGTAAAAGAAGCACACAAGTTCTGCTTTTGATTCCAGTTTCCTTATTCTGACATTTCTTTTTTTGGTGTGTTTTATTGGAGGGTACCTGCATGTACCTGTTGTCTTAACCATTACTTCTATATTTTTCCCATTGAACCGTGGAAAAGTGCGATAAAATACAGTCGAAAAAGGTGAATAAATTATACAAAAATAGGAACATAAAGTAAGTGAAAATTCATTAGCAAACAGCATGTACAAAATGAATTAAAAGCTAGCTGAACAAATATCTTTCTTCTCCTTTTAAACGCATCATTTGGAAACTGCCTCGCCACTCTTTCATCAGCTACGGGTATGATATTGCTCTTGGTGAGGCTTATAGAACAGTGTGATTATATTCTTTCTCCACTGTACCTCAGCAAATTGAAGATATTCAAAAGTAAAAGTATCTTAAAATCAGGTGTAAAAGCCACTGGTAGTCAAATGCTAAAAAGGCTTTTTGTTGCTTTATTTTTCTAGACATTAAAGACAGTCAAGTACGATATATATGGCAAAAAATTGTGTAGATACCTGACCATGACATTTTCCCCAAAATGCCACAAAGTTGAAAGCACACAGTTGTATACAGTCTCTTTGTTTGCTGTAGCATTAAAAGTTCCTTCACTGGAACTAGGAGGCCCAAACCTGTTTCATCATAGTCAACATCAGTGCCCAACCTCACTAGTGCTCGTGTGGCTACATGACCGCAAATTCCCACAGCTCCTAAATCTAGTGCAAAGCCTTCCCAGAAGAGTGGGGGTTATTCTAACAGCAAAGGAGGACTAAACCTGGAATGGGATGTTCAACAAGCACGTGGTCAGGTGTCCACATACTTTTGGCATTGTATCGTACTGCTAAGTGAGATGGGGGAAATGGTTTAGTTTTCTACTTGGTTCTGAACTTAAATAGTTTTATATATAAATATAGCAAACACGAGCACAGCTAAAGGTACAGCTCAATTGAAAGAGGGGAAAGGCAAACAGATGTGAAATGTGCACTTGGGGCATAAATCCCCACACTATCTCACTCTCCAGTCACACTGGCAGCGGTGTGACATGACAAAGCAACGAGTGGTAATATCCAGTGACAGGAGGCAAAGCAGGAATTAACAATGTGAGATGGACAGGACAAATAACTTGACAAAGTTCAACAAATCTTTTATTTATTTATTTATTTATTATTATTTTTTTGCACAAATGAGAAGCTGTGTTTCTACATGTTAAAATAATATACCTTACATTTAATTATGAAACTATGATTAACCAAGTTCCTGGATAGTGCTTTTACATTTTGTCTTTCTAAATATATCCAACAGATAGCACTGTGTGCTTTCTATTCAAATTAGTGCTTTAATATGGGTCTGGTTTCCTCTAGTAATGCCATTCCACAATATAACAAACCCACTAGAGCACTGTACACAAGTGTTCTCTGCAGTGTTTCTTTTTTCAACCTAATATTAATATTTCTTATGTATTAATGCAGTATCTTTTACAGACTTAACGGTATAATTTAGTGAACACGTTTTATCAGCTGCCATATTTCCAACAGACACGGGCTGCTGTCGGGGCTGCAGTGGAAAAGAGGCTAGGCATTTGTGCTGATGGAGAGCGAGATAAGCGACAAGACGAGGCTGTCAGTTTAGCTGCATGATACAGTGCGACAAATGTAAGGCCAGTTCACAGTGAGCTGCGCTTTTGCACACGTATAAACAAAGCTTTGAATCCATAGCACAAAATGCATCCATTTCCCCTACCGAACTCCACCCACAAACCAGCAACATATGCGTTTTTAACAGGTGCTGAAAATTCCTTATGAACATAGCCTAAAATACTCTAAGCTACTTTTACAGATCAGAGGAATACTAGCATTGCCTATGCTCTCTTTTTAGGTGGATTATTTATATAAGGAAGAAATAGATAAAGACAGGTGAGTTTTGAGCCGTGGTAATAAGGATGACTACACAATGACCCCTTAAGCACCTCATCAGTTCTCTGAAATGATTTTATGGACTGTGGATACAGTCCTAATTTTTTCTTAAAACATGAAATTAAGCAATAAATACTGTCGCTAAGTGTATAAACTATCAAGGTGTCTGCTTTTCTTATCCTCCACCCGACAGATTTCCAGTGGGTCGTTGCATGCACAACTACGGCAAAGTAAAACGAGTGGTGAGCAAGAAGACGCGTCATTCAGCGGCGGGTTCTGCAGTTCGGCTGCGAGCTTCTTCTGCAGGCAGACTCTCTGACATGGCCAACAAGGAGAACGAGCTGACGTGTGCCGAGGACGTGCAGGGCGTTCACTATAAGGACAAGTGTGCATTCCCTGTAAACTCGACAGACGCCTCTAAAATGGCAGGAGCTGGCTCCAAGTACAGTGACTACTTCACTGAGGTTAGTTACAGCTTAATGTGATCATCTGTGCAAAAGTAAAAATGCACACAATGCGGTGGAGCAGCCGAGTTCAGTGTCGAGAGTTCACTTCTTTAATTTGGTCCTGCGGTTATATGATGAAATTGCCTAAGTAAGGGGAGTGTAGAACTGGCAGCGTAGTATGATAATGACTGCATACTTAAAGCATCACACTTACGTTTATGTCAATTAAGTTGTTAGGTGCATATAGACTTTTAGGTGCACGCAGCACAGTTATAGAGTCACATCAGCCAGCTCAAAGGTGGAGAGATTTTTCTTCAATAATGGATGATATAGTTACAATTTAAGTTTTTCATTTCTGACTTCCTCAGTGTACTCATCCATTTTATGTTGAGGTGAGTGTGTGTTGCAGTCTTTGATGTTAAACTGGTGATTATAAGCATCACTTACAACCCCTGGCAAAAATTATGGAATCATCACACTTAGATGTTCACCCAGCTTTTTTCTTTTCTTTTTTTTTTACACTGCATAGCAATTAAGCTAATCACAGACATGACACAAAACATTTTTTATTAACTGAACATTCTGTCTTCCTGAAAGATACCTCAAACCAATTAAATACAATTATTTGAATTAGTGGCATATTTTTCAGATCAATTAGCTGAAAAAAGCATGGAATTGCCTAATGTTGAGGAAAAGTTTATGGATCATCAATCTAAAAAAATCACAATTAGTACTGTGTAGCTCCTCCTCTGGTTTTTATGACGAATTCTTTGAGTCTTGGACTGCACTAATGAATAATATTCTCTGTCATGCTGGTTCTGGCCTTCTCCACTAGGAGTTGACTGGTCAGTTTTACAGCATGTAAAAAGCACGTTTTTCCTGAAGGAAAGCTTTACTACTAGTTATGGCATAAGTGGAATCAAATGAAACAGATGATTTGAAAAAGATTTGATCTTGTGAAATGTTTGAAACAGTGACACCTGGTGGTCAAACAGTAAGCTCCGTCTTCTAGACCACTGAAAGAAGTGCTTTCATGATGGCGATATGAAAGATAGTGAATGTCCTTGACAGATAATCAAAAGAAATGTGGAAAATGTTACATTTTTACATTAAAACCAATTATTTGATGTAATTATGTTGTATTTTCTTTATTACTTGTGTGTAATTCATGCATTAGAAAGTGTTTTGGTCTTTTGGGAGCCTTCCATTTGATAAATGCTATAATTTGCAAAATAATGAGCAAATAATAATAAAGAAATTGTGTGACTTTTTCCCATAGCAAAATGGTTTCATTGCTTCACATCTCTTGAAGTTTGTGAGGGTGTGGCAATGTCGTCATATGTCCTGTTGATTCCAGTCACAGTTCTGAGATCAGAGATGAGATTTTCCGACCCTCTTCTATAGAATCATTCTGTGTCAAAACATTCTGATCTCGCACCTGTAGCTTGCACTTCTTTAGGCGCTTACCGAAACGCGGGAAAACATTAAAAATCTTTCGAAACAGCATGACGTAAGGAAACCTTTTCATTTTGATACAGACTACAAAGCAGTGTGTCGAAATGAATCAATTCAGTTTCCAATCTTGCGTTTTGAGGTTTTGAAGATGTGGCATCATCCTGAAATATGACTTCACGACCTCCACACTTCTTTTCCATCCATGCGATGAGAGAAATGTCCAAAATTTCAGTTTACACCTGTGCATTTAGTGTTGAAGTAATGATTGCCATCTCCCCAGGTCCTTTACCTGACATGCGACCTCATCATACATGACTTGAAATTTTTGTTTGTTTCTTAAGGTTGTCGTCTTTATGTTTGATTAGAACAGGATTTGTGATTCATCACTGAACATCACGTTCATTCCGTCGTCCACACTCCATGAGTGCTTCTCTTTAGCCCTCTGTAACCTTGTTTCTTCTGTGTAGGTCTTCATGCAGGTTTTCCTTTGTATTTTCTATATGTAAATCCTGTTTCATTTAGCAGATTTCTTACAGTTCTGCCACTAACACCGACTCCTGTATCTGCCCATTTGGTTTGTTGAGTATTTTCTATTTTCAAGGCATACTGCTTTGAGCTTTCTGTCCTGACGCTTTGATGTATTCGTTGGACTGCCTGATTGTTTTCCTTTTCTAACCCTCCCATTTTGTTTATACCTGCAACAGATTTTAGACACAGCTGACTATGAACAACCTGCAACTTTTGCTACAAAAGTGTAGCAAAACCTTTCCATTGTTTCAATTGACAAATTTCTTGTTGGAGCCTTTCATTTCCTTTCATTAAGACTTAACAGCTGTGAGGTCTGAGAGCGCTTTATTTTAACTGCAGACTAATTTGCATTTTTAGACTTGTACCAGAAGTTGTTTTAGAAATTACAGGTGATATAAGGTGATTCCATAATTTGTTCCTCCGTAATTTTTTTTCCCGCTTGATTTGGGGCAAATATGGCATTAACTCGCATGTTTTGTGTCATATCTGTGAGATGTTTATTTGATATGAATGTTTAAAAAAGCTGTGTGGAAATCTAAATGTGGTGATTCCATCCTTTTTGCCAGGGCTTGTTGAACTTGAAAGCAATAACATTAGTATTAAGTCGGATATTTAGCCATAGCTGTTTTTAAACTTTCTTTAAGGTTTAAACTGAGTTTTTTTGTTGTTGTTGTTTTCTGTTCCTATAAGCTATCCAAGGACCATGACACAATGACTCATGTGCTCTTTGGGAGGAATCTCAGGTTAAATGTGGCTTTGACGCTTTGGCGAAGAAATGCTAGCGAACTAGTGGCTTATTTGATCAGGTAAGGGTTTTGCAGAATGATCATAAACCTTACTAACTTAATACTAGTCAGTCTATACAGACTAGTAATACTAATAGCACTAACAGTGTTTATATTACTAATAGTAATGACTAATACATAATATTTTTCTTTATAATTAAATGCCAAGCTAAAGACGGTTCATTTCTCTTTTCTCTTTCACAGAATCCAAGACACAGGGGTGCTGGTTGACTGTCTTCCTGTTCTCACAAAAAGGTAAGTACATTCTCTCTCTGTGTTAAATATGTTTATTCTCTACTGTGTCTTAAGTGCAACAATCTCCTTTTCCCCACTTTGTAGCCTTCAAGAAGAAGAGTCTTGCGTTTCCATTGGTTGCTGTGTCGACCTTTTACCGCAAGTGAAGACAGTACTGCATGGCAGATACGAAGTGTAAATAATCTTTCATTATGAAATAAGTTGAATGTTGTGTAGTTTGTCTTCAGATGGCAGTGAAAAGTTTTCTTTAATTTTGTTTTTAAATGAAGGCACCTCACAGTGGCTTTGCACTGGGTTCAGTCGGTGGTTAAGAAGTGGTGGCCTGAACTCTCATCAAATGGAAAAACTCTGCAAGATCGCTGTTCAACTGAGAAGTAATACTCTATTCTTGTGCAGTTAATGTCTTTGTATGCACTAGGCTTCATGTGTGCACTTTAACAGACTTGAGAACTGTACTGAATCTGTGTGTGCGCGCGTTTGTTCCAGAAATGTTAAAGCAATGCGGAAGCTGCTGCTCGATCTTTGGGATGATACGTGTCCATTGTCCTCAGTACCTGGAACTGTGGGGGAAATAAGCAAGGTAGATTTTATTTGACAAACTTGTTTTGGAAATAAGATTTTTTTTTTTTTTTAAAGATTTATACGATTTTAAGTCTTATACTGCTTTCCTTTCTTTCCTTTTCAGGCAGTTGAATCCTATCTGTCACAATTGCGTTAATGACTTGATGCAGGACACTCGAGGAAACAACCACTACATGCACTTGCTGCAGTTTTGAATGCTGCTTTAAACAGAGAGATAAACTGAGTCTTTATATTACTCCAGAAGAAGGACATGACTCGATGGTGAATGGGGAGACAAATGAACTGACCAATTCAGACCTTCCCTATATCCAAACTAGAGATATGTCTTAAAGGGTAAACCCTTTCCCATAAACCCTGACTGCTTCACATTGAAGTGGGCTTTTTTTCCATTAGTGGCACTTGGTCAACTCTATGAGACTGTAAAGAATCAGGTAACTCACAGAAGTGCCATGGAGAAGTTTTAACTCGGACGTGCGGTGCCACAGTGTGCGTTTGCTGGATTGTGGATTTGACGTACCGTGACCTGAGTCGACTCGTACAAAGTCTTATCAGTGAAGAGCTTGTAGCCCTGCAGTCTTAAGTTATTGATGCTTTCAGTGTCTTATGCTTGTTCATGGATGAAATGATTGTGCATCATGGTGATTTTCTTTTAATCAACTTCTAAATAAATTTGCAAAATTTGCCAAATGTTTTCAGTTGTGTTTTAACTACTTTTAAAAGCATAAGCATGTGAATAGGGGACTTGTAGTAAGCAGAGGGCAGTCTGTATGACAGCAGCAGTATTTGGGTACAATTCTACAGTATCCAGTAGAATTTACATTTTCCGCATCTCCTAGCTTTCACAGCCATCAGATCACTTATACACTGTTGGCTGGATATGTTCAGGTGAGGACTGTTTTCAGCTCACTGATGTGTCAGTGCTACAGTGTCCGTCCGTCTGTCTGTCTGTTGTACACAGCAGCAGATCCATCATTAACAGAAGTCTATATGCACTGCTAGTGAATGTGGGTAAAAATACACACGCTTAGTGGAGTCCAGCAGGAGGAGTTAAACCTGATCCAGCTCCTCCTGCCCGGGCGTGTTCAAACCAGTAGTCCAGGGGGTGGCCATGACAGTGCGGTAGTTTTGAAAGAGCACGGTCACGTGATCGCGCAGCACTTCCACTTCCGGTATTGGGACTCGATGCCCCTGAGTGAACGCTGACTGCTGAGCAATCCCGCTGATTCGAGTGTCGCTACAAATCTACTGATTGTTAAAACAGCGCGTTCAGAGTGTAGCCGGTGCAATGCGGCATCTTAAAAAAATATTGGACGCGTATGTTGTTTTGCAGTCCGCGTTTGTGCTGTCGTGCTGTTTCGTTGAGTCGGAGCCGGGGCCTGGTGCGGGGAATGGAGACCGCTTCAGGATCGAGGGTCGTGCGATTGTCTCGGGGGTGAAAGCGACTGACTGGATCTCTTCAGCCCGGGTCCTGGTAGAGGGAGGCGAGTATATCGGATTTCTCAGGTAAGCTGTTTTAAACCTTGTAGCTTGTAGCCTCCAGGCGGAGAGAACACGGTTATCTGTAAGCTAAGAGCTAGTTAGCTAGCTAGCTGTTGGCTAACCATAGCAACGAACGTCTGTAGGAAGCAGTGGGATAGCGGCTTTTAGCCGAGCTGACACCTGGGTTTAGCTGCAGTAATATCAACAAATGACTCTAGTCATACGAAATGACCAACATCAACCGATATTATTTGAACAGTATGTCCTGCTGGAGTGTGGGGTTACACTGTGTGTGGCAGCCTCTGTCAGGTGTTGCGTTTCTTTTAACAGCAGCTGTGAAAGTAGTTCCGGCCTCAGGGCAAATCTCAGGCTTATATCAATGCGCTACTTCTAATAGGTTATCGTTTCTATGGTAACAGCACACTGACAATGATTTGTATAATAGTCAGTAATAATAAATAAACTAAAATGTGCTGTAGGTTAACTAAGAAAATCATTAATTTGGAGAAGCCTTCTATAAGATGTTTATTTAACATGAGTGTTTTGCAACAGCAAGATTTCCAGTATGACACATTTGTACATGTGTATTTAGTTTATACAGAGGTTAGACAAAGAAACTGAAACACCTGTCATTTTAGTGTGGGAGGTTTCATGGCTAAATTGGACCAGCCTGCTGGCCAATCTTCATTA
>JAOVYV010000008.1:18536478-18547584 GCA_025674545.1 Hassar affinis
GATATTTGTATTAATAAATTCCTTTACAAAGAAGAAGGCGGTGTCAGCAGAGCTTCTTTACCTCAACTACTTTGCATCATCCACAACAAAAGACACCACATTAGCATTATAGTAAAATGTAGTTACTACACATTAGTTTAAGAAATGATCAATGTCCTATGAGAGCACATAGGTGTGACTGGCATAATTTATGAAGTGACCAGTCAAGTAGGCTTTAATATTTTTGCAGGACATATCTGACTATACCAAATTTCACATATGAACTACCGCTTATACTGTTTTTTTTTACCAACACGGTTCACGTGTAAAGTGTAACTTCTGACTTTCATGCCACAATGTTCATTTGTTCCAGTGTTGCATACTATATTTCACAATATTGCACACAGCAATGTTAATGAACAACTTTGTAATTTATTTGCAATTATGTGAACCTGTGTCCCATCTTCTCGAGCATTGTCATTAATACTACAATAATTTCACCATGCTTATTGCGAAGAAAATCTATTCAGGCTTTATTTTGTTATATGAACATGTTCTGTTTGCTTACTTTAAACATGGCAGAAGCATGGAAAAGCAGATATACATGATAATACTTATTCTAGCTGCTTCATGTACATAAATGTATGTTAACTAAGAAAAAAAAACCTTTCTTTTATGTTTGTCTAAATGAATCTGAAAAATATATTAAAACAATAAGAAAGCTATTTCCATATGATGGTCAAGGCCTTGTCTTTTTTACAAAATGTAATTTTCTTACTACATTGTTTTATGATCACCCTGGCATATGTGTCTTGTGTTACTGTATGGTCACAACAGTTTGAACTGTATTACTTGGATACTTTGTTACATCTGCAGGTAAATATTTGAGAGAGAAAAATACTCCACCCTGAGAGCCACCTGCACAGACATGACTATTCTGTCCAGTTTCTAGGCGGAACCTTTCTTTGGAAATGGGGGAATGTTTTCAGTGTAACAACCAGGAGTTACTTTGCAGCCGGTATCAATGATGGAGGCCAGAGCGAGCAGGGGACGCGGCGGCCACTGGAGAAGAGGCGGCAGTGCTGGTGGTAATGACAGCACCGGAGACCGGAGAGGTCGCGGGAGAGGCGGCCATCACCGCGGAAGAGGGAAAAGGGATCATTACCGCGGAAGAGGCCGCGGTCATCCCGAGGATGGCGCTGCAGCCTTCTTTCACCGAGTGAGTGTAACTCTGCTTCATGCCTGAATTTCAAACTGGTACTTGCTCCCTACTCTCTTACACTATGTAGGGTAATAAATAACAGCTCCACACCCAGTGTAGTGCACTACTTGTATAGTCAGGATCGACATTTGGGATATGGGTTAGCTGGCTATGTGTGAATGGCTCAGCTAATTTACAGGATGTAAATAATATCTGTTTAAATGGCGCCAGGTTCCATCTAAACAATTTAAAGTTTTAACTGTCCTGTAACACAGTTTTACTCATTTGTTCCCACCTTTCAGCATACCTAACCTGAGCATTATTGAACACTAGTTTCAAGTCTAAAAGTCAAACTAATTAAACATCCCAGCAAATTAGTATCAAAATCTTTTTGAGGGGTTGTATACCCTGTGTCCACTTTATTAGGAACACCACAGCTGCATGCTTGTGATGTTATTAATCAGCCAATCATAGTAGTAGTTCAGTAGTTCGGTGCAAAACATCATGCAGATGCAGGTCAAGAACTTCAGTAAATGTTCACATCAAACACCAGAATGCACTAAAATCTCTGTGCCTTTGATTGTGGCATATATGGGTTAGTTGAGTATTTCTGAAAATGCTGATATTCTGGGATTTCATTGACACAACTCCGAATACCACTGAGTGAGCGACAGCACTGTGGGTGGAAACTCCTTGTTGATATGCAAGCTCAGAGTGAATCATTTGAGTTACTGTAGACTTCCTGTCGATTTAGACCAGTCTGGTCGTTCTCCTCTGATCCCTCTCATGGACAAGGCATTTCATTCTGCAGACCACACAAAGGATGTTTTTTTTTTTGTTTTTCCACACATTCTCTGTAAAATCTAGAAACTCTTGTGTGCAAAACTATCAGGAGATTAGCAGTTTCTGAAATACTCAAACCAGCCTATTAGGCAGCAGCAGCCATGCCACGTCACTTTCTTCATTTTGATGTCTGATGTGGATGTTAACTGAAGCTTTTGACCTGTATCAGCATTTTATGCATTGCATAGCTGCCACATGATCAGCCCATTAGACAACCACACAAATGTACAGTAGTTCCTAATAAAGTGAACGTTGAGTGTCGACTTTCATTGCTTATTATTGCCATTCATGTCAGGTAACTGGTTTATGCTGATCAGTACTGCAGTGGCTCTGGAGCCTATCCTAGGAACACTGGGAACAAGATGCGAATACACTGAAGTACCAGAGAAACTGGTATACCAGTTAATACTTGGTTAGGTCCCTCACAGGATCTTGGAGGGAACATTGCACAGTCCTTGTTTGTTGAGGCCTCAACATTGAATTCTGATGTTCTTTGAGGCAGCATTCATGGTACACCCTTGAAATATTTGCTTCTATGTACCACGAAATGCTATGACCCATCTCACAAGCTCCAACTATTAAACCACATTGAAAATCATGATAACATTCTCCCAGTGGAAAGGGCTCTAGAAGTCTATCACTATATGAAATGCATAGGTACCGTTGCTATGTATTTTGCATAGGCTCCCATACCAGTTTTTCTGGTACTTCAGTGAACATCTTGAATGGGCTGCAAGTCCATACACTAGAGGTGTGTGTGGGATTTTTTTTTAATTCCCACTCCGACTCAGGACTAAAAGAGTTTGGACCAGTCAGTATTTTTATTTGGGTCCAGCAGTGGTATTTCTAAGGACCTTAGCTGGTTTTATTGTCCTGAATGATATAAATTTTTCATTTAAACTACTGTGACTGTAAAGTGGGTGCTATATATTACAATAAGATATCAATATCATGATGAATTATGTCACCATGTACTGTTCTGACATATCATGATGTGCTTTTGTTTGTTACATTATATTACATTACATTATATTCACAATATTTACAAACTGCCTGGAAGCAGCTGTTAAAATGTACTTAAACCTAAAACTTGTAAATGTTATGTTTAACTAAATGTTAATGAAAAACAACCTTTTTTTGATGTTGAATAAATGTTGATGTTCTGTAGTTCACCAAACATACTTTTTTAAATGCAGCACTACTGTTTTGCTGACACTTTGTGAGCAAACCTCTGTACCACAATATTGTGTATTGCAGAAATGCCTTTAAGAATTATGATATTAATTTTGTCATATTGCCCACTGCTATTGCAAGTCCTCCCAGCGGAATGTTTATGGGCAGTGGGAGGAAACCAGAGAACCCAGAGAATACATGAAAGTGCAGAAAAGAGAGTAACTCAGTCTCAGTCTGGAGCTGTGAAGTGGCATTGCTACTCACTGCACCATCCGAGTGCTCCACAAGTAATGAAATACCATAAATAAAACAATAAATGAATAAAAAAAACAACTTCCTGCTAGGAACTAGTGACTAACGTGAAATTTATTTTAAAAGGGTCAAGATGAACAGGATGACAAAGAAAACACAGAAGAGGAGATGCCAGCAGTCTATTCCAGGAGAAAGCTGGAGTCCAACTGGGATCGTTATGAGGAATCGGAGAAAGAGGAGGTGAACGATGATGTTCCAGTGCAGAGAGGGACCGACTATCACGTCCTCCTCACTTCTGCAGGTAAGAGCTGCTCTTTCCCCTTGCTCATCACTCTAAAACGAGTGTCCTGCTGCGGAGCCACATCTGAGATAATGCTCTCACCCCAGGGTATAAACACAGCACCAGTTTAGGATTATTTCAGTCATCAGACCCTGCTGTGGGCTGTCAGTCTTTAAGAAACAACACTGGGCAAGCTTTCTTTTTTGGTGCACAGCTGGATGTGATTTGGAAAAGTGTTGTCATGAGTGAACATGATTACTGATATTCTGTCACAAGTCTTTCTGTAACGTACAAATTATACACTATACTCAACAGTACTATATAATATCTTGATAAATATAGTTTGTAATGTGTGGATGTGTTCGCGTGAAGGATCAGATTGTAAAACAAATGTTAGATGTTAAAATCTGTTTATGTTGTATTGACTGTATAGTATGTATATATGGTAGTAACATACTATACAGTATCTGTGTTTCTCTGTATAGCCATATGTTCCTTACTCAAAATGATGTATCTGTAGTTTAATATACACCTGACGTGGGTAAATAATTAAAATATGAACTCTGTCACTATGTAACTGGAAACACTGGAAAACACTGTCAGCATGGTCTGTGAATACTGATTCTTATAGTTCCTCCACCTCAGCTTCATCTCTCGAGTTAATAATTGTCTCTGGAGATATCTCTGGAGGTAGCGTGGTATCTTGGTATCTGCCTGTGATATTTTGCTGTGAATTTAGTTGGTTCTGCTTTCCAAAATGTAAACAAACCTGGCCTAATTTAAACCACCTCACACACCAAGGTCTTTCTTTGTCCCGTGAGCTTCATGTCTGACCACATACTCAAACCTACATAAAAGTAAAAACCACCTGCTCACAGTTGGCCCATTTTGGGACATACCATTTGAAGAGGATGTTCTTTGGGTCTTACACAGTTTAATTATACTGTTTTTTTTTCTTTTCTGATAACAGATAATTATGGAGTTGTGACTTAAGTGGGTCCAATAATTATCAAGAGAAAATTCTGTTCATATTCTGTACATGTTAGATTTGTTCGGATGCATGTCATAAAAATAACCCCCTAAAAAGGGGAAATAGTTGGTTTAGCCGGGGAGGGGACACATGGGAGACATATGGTAGCCTATATAAGGGCTCATTTCCAATTTGAAGAGGAGAAGGTTGGTTGTAATTTGAACCAAAGTTTGAGCTAAAGGAGATGTGTGGACTCCTTTGTTTTTTTTTTTTTTGTTGTTTTTTTTTTTTTTTTATCTTCACCTGGCACTAAAATAAATATCCTTGCACTGAGTGTGCTGCTGCGGTTTGTGAATTGTTTATCCCATATCCTTTTGGGGGCACAACTACCCTCACCTGTAAACAAGGTGTGTCAGCAGCTGATGCACATCTCTATTCTCAACCGAATGACCATCAAAACAGTTAAATGTTTATTGTACTTCTATACACATGTAGCTGCCATTTGATCTGTTCTATATTCTCACAATATCTGATCTATATAATTCTAAATAATGGATTTGATTCAGTTACATCCCAATGTTGTAACTGGGACTTTATTATTTCCCATCAGTGTGTTGTGCTTCACAGTTACTGTATAATGTGGTGGTTATATTTTAATACTTGCTTATTTTAGGTTACTCTTTATTAATTACAACAAAACACACTGGCAGATTTTTTTATCTGCTCATTGATTGTTTTATAGTTTTTGTATGAATGTTTTACATGCATATAATTGATTAAATCTCTTTATTAAAACATGCACACAGCTACACAACGTCTCCTAATCCTAATATGTGTGCTGGTTTATATATTAAAACAGGAAGTCACACCAATCACTCTTCGTCCATTTTAACAGCTCCGCTGACCATACAGGTGCACTATGCAGTTCTAAAGATACAGACGGTAGTCCATCTGTTTCTCTGGAGACTTTGTTAGCCCCTTTTTACCTTGTTGTTCAGTGATCAAGACCCCCACAAGGACCAGCACAGAGCAGGTATTATTTGGGTGGTGGATGATTGTCAGCACTGCAGTGACCCTGATGTGGTGGTGGTGGTGTGTGTGTTGTGCTGGTATGATTGGATCAGACACTGAAGTGCTGCTGAAGTTTATAAACACTGTGCCCACTCACTCAACTCTATTACACACACCTACCTAATTACTCCACCTTGTAGATGTAAAGTCAGACACAGTAACTCATCTGTTGCTGCACAGTTTGTGTTAGTCATCCTTCATTAGTGCTCACAGGATGCTACCCACAGGACACTGTTGGCTGGATATTTTAGGTTGGTGGACTATTCTCAGTCCAGCAGTGACACTGATGGGTTTAAAATCTTCAGAAGCACTGATCCAGTCATACCAGCACAACACACACTAACACACCACCACCACATCAGTGTCACTGCAGTGCTGACAATCATCTACCACCCACTTGATCTGTACTTGATCTGTGGAGGTCCTGTGGGGGTTCTGACCACTGAAGAACAGCATAAAAGGGGGCTTACAAATTCTGCAGGAAAGGAGATGGACTATGTGCACCTGTATTGTCAGTGGAGCTGATAAAATGGACAAGTGAACAGTGTACAGTATGTACCTAAAAAGCCCTACAGTGACTAATCTGATGTCTCACTAAATAGATGATACTTGATTGTTTTCCATTCAACAGCGAAACAAGTTTCTTTTGTGTAATGCTTTTTTTTTTTGTCTGAGCTTAATTTGCCTCTCATTTCCCCACTCTACTTCTGTAACAACCACACTGCTGCTCACAAGGGCTGTTCCGGTGGTGTATTTTAAAGTTGCTGGTTTTTCTGCAGTGGTGTTGAGCTCCCTCTCGTGGTTTTCTAGCAGAGGTTACGCCATGTCTGCTTTTTGTATGATGTCAGAAGCCTAAAAGGTTGAAAACCTCCAGTTTAATCTTTAACAGCATGTTATATTATCCGTTGTGTAAAATCTTCATCTTAAAGGTAACTAGCAACTAAAGCAGTCGAAGACATGAAGTGGAGTAGAGAGTAAGGTATTTCTCTGTGAAAAGTACCATCAAATGCAAATACTCAAGTAAAATACAAGTACTGTACCTCAAAATCATAGTTAAGTGCAGGACTTGAGTAAATATGCTTATATACTTTCCACCACTGTTTAAAAATGATGCCATGAGTTGTAGAACCTTAATTCCACAATGAATACTGCTTTTATTCAGCTTACAAAAATCCCTGTTGACCAATCAGAACTGAGAATTCAAGCAGAACACTGCATATAAGCAGATATGATCAATCATAAAAAGTCCTTTGCGGTTCCAGATCTAACTTTTTAGTGTATTGGTGTATTGTCTAATTAAGATATGGCTAAATAATAGAACTGTCATGTTCTTAATACAACTTAAAGGCATATTTCTCTTCATATTCTCATCAAACCCTGGGTATGAAATTGTTTTGTGCCTCACAGCTACTAGTGCTACAATTTCCCATTTCTACTTAGCTGCATGCTGAGAGAAACTTCTTTATTTAGTTGAGATTTTCTACCCACAGAAACACACAGTGTGCTGCTTCTTCCTATTATTTGACTGTGTTTGTTTTGCCCACACAAACAATTAGTCACCTTCTGTGCTGTGAAACCACCATTCTATTTAGTGCAGCCTGATTAATTGAATGTGGGCGTAATTTGTTGGCATTATCTATGGCAACTGAAATCAGAAATTGGGCACAAGCAATCTGGTCATCTCCAGCATAACGGTGTGTTTTCGCAGCACTGCCTGTCTGTGATTGGGAGCATTTGACTGTTAGTTGTTCTGTATCAGGGATTTGAAGTGGCTGTAGTGCTTGCTGCAGGAACGGTGAATATAATCATAGGTCAGGAAAGGGGAGGCATCCTATCAACAAAATAATCATGTACGGAAAATATTAGTGGATAGACAGTAGGTAACATCTAATCATTATTATTATTGTGCACTTGTTAGATCACTTGAATGCTTTCCTCATTTCTTACTTCCTTCTGTACATGACCATGAAGAGTGTTTATAGAGTCCCCTTTGAAAGTATTGGAATGGTCAACTCTTTTGTTTTTG
The DNA here is from genome assembly GCA_025674545.1 of Hassar affinis. Classification (NCBI taxonomy): domain Eukaryota; kingdom Metazoa; phylum Chordata; class Actinopteri; order Siluriformes; family Doradidae; genus Hassar; species Hassar affinis. The sequence goes on from JAOVYV010000008.1 coordinate 18,544,274, forward strand.
CTATACACCCAAGACATTTTGGTTTGTGATCAAAAGACAAGACAGTAGAATTTCAGTGGAATTTTATATTCTGGTATTTATATTTAAATTAAGCAACTTTTGTTAGTGTTAAGCAACTTGGGACATGGCCGTTTATGTTTGAACCCACTCATGAGAGACATGTGGAACATGTGACTGACAGGTGTCCGGGTGTGCCCTGTCAGATTGATTGTTTAAACAGTTCATAGCTCTGAATATCTACTCTTCTTTTGAGCTCTTGGTTTGACCTGGGACAATGGCATTTGTAAAGGAAACCATTTTGAAGATGAGAAGAGGGCAGATCAATCAGAGCCATTTTACTGGGCTTTGGGCATAGCCAAAACAGCAACTTGCAACTGATGTACTTAACAGCCAGACATGAAAAAGGTTAGCCAAGAAAACGACAGCAGCACCATTTTGAGAGCTGTGAAGAAAAACACAGTTGGTGACAACCTCCACAGGACAGGGGGGAAGGTATCACGATCCTCCGTAAGAACTGAAGACCAGATTGGATTGCAAGAAATACAGAAATGAGCCATAAAAAGTCTGGAACCAAGATTAACCTCTACCACAGTGACAGAAAGACCAAAGTGAAGGTGAGGAGACAGAAAGAATCTGCTCATAATCCAAACATACATTCAATAAATTCAGATGTCTACAGAAATGTTCTTTCTGCCCATTTACAGAGAAATGCATCCAATTAAACTGGAAAGAGTTTGCAGGATCATGAAGCATGACAACAACCCCAAACACAACAAAGGACTTCTTTTTTGGAGGGGGGGTGGAGTGGAAGGGTTTAGAGCCACCAAGTCAATTACCAGATCTCAACACAGTTGAGCGGCATTTCACCTCCTGAAGAGGAGACTGAACAAATCCCCTAAATCAATAACTTGAAGAAGCTGCAGTACATCACAAAAGAATGAAACAGTTTGGTGATGGCAGTGGGTTACCAGCTTGATGCAGTTATTGCAAGGGATATGCAGCTAAATATTAAGTGTTATTTACTTTAATGTAGTTTAAATGTCAGTGGGAGGTGGTACCATTAAAAATGAAATATGAGAGGAGATTCTAAGTAGGAAGCATGCACTTTTAGAATTGGCCCTGCCTGCTTTTTTTTTCTATGGCCATTATGGACTGAGAAGGAGACAGTCCACTTTGAAAGGCCCGATACATCCCCAAGTCACATTGAGATGTTTCAAAAATAATAATAATAATAATTTCCCCTTTAAAACGGTCTGTTCCTATACTTTTCCTCACCTAACAATTTGAGTGGTCTGCCACCAAAGGTGCCATGTTATAAGTTGTTTAACATGTTTAGATGTAAATTTCAGGGAATGAAAGCTGAAATTTGTCATCATCTGTCTCTGATTTGTCACATTTGCCACACTCATCTTTTGATCTCAAACCCAGATGTCTTTATTGTATAGCAAGGCAGTCACACAGCCTCACTGTCTCACTCTGGGTTAAAGCAATCAGCAGGCAATTGGGAAGTTCATAGCTGCAGATATGAGACCACTCGGGAGCACAAGATTCAGAAACACATTTGGGTCACAGAGAGCTGGCTGATTTGATATGCCCAGTTGAGACACATTCCCCTTAGTTTTTACAGCAAGCAATCGGCTTGGGGAAGAGTAGACAAAAGAAGAAAAAGTGTCTTGCCTTTCCGAGTGCCTGAACATTCTGGGGCTACTTTCAGGTGTTTTGTGTAGTGTATATAATCCTTTTCTGCTGAGACCTGGTAATCCTATACACCACTGCAAACCTGTCCAGAGGATGAATGTTTATTTAGCCATTTTACTTTTACATTCTAATGCACAGCTTTTGTTTTGCTAGCTTGTATGCTGCAGAGACCCTGAATGAATCACCATATCATTAGCAGTTATTGTTCTTTTATACGTTTAAATGTTCAAAATCGGTTCAATACAGAAACGTAAGGCACATACTCCTACACGGTGCTTATTTTTGCTGTATTGAAAATGTATTGTATTGAGCTGCATGTTGCATCGTTACACCTCTAATTGTGTAGAAGTTCAATCAATTCTGCCTTTTTTAAAATCTAACTTGTATATTGATGTAAAGCAGGTTGTATCAAGTGGACTACTGTGTGTGTGTGTGTGTGTGTGTGTGTGTGTGTGTGTGTGTGTTGAGTGGAAAGATTTCAGTGTGAAATGGCAGTAATTTCAATCCAGGAATTCGCATAACTTCTGCAAACTGAGCCCTTGGATAACTGATGAGGTGTAATTCAGAGATTTGAGCAGAGCAACACTATTTTCTATCCTCCATTTCTAATATCGATTGGTGTGCTGATCACAATGAACAGGTACAACTATTATACATCCCCAAGGGTTCTTTGCATAATCCAAGAGTACAGGAAGGGAATTACTGAATAATATTAACCTCTCTCATGCCTGGGGTTTATATGATCTGAACTAGGGCTGGAAATATGACATTATAAGAGAAGTATTGTTATAAAACGGGTCACAGAACACTTTAGTAAGACATTGTGTAGGAGTTAAAGCCTTTTAGGATGCTAATGACATTTACACCTGTAAAGAATGTGGCCCCCCCCCAATTGTGACTAGAGTGGAAGTGCAACATGCAGTATGTAGGGATTCATTGGTATCTGGTACCTGTGTAAGCTTCAGTTTCCAGCCAACACTTTCTTGCTCTTTTCATATCCCACTGAAATGCTTCAGAGCGCCACACAAAGGACACAAAGGGCAAAGTCTGGTCTAGTTTAGGTTACTGTGATAATAACACTGGCTAATAGTTTGACCTTTTGTGCTTTGATAACGGTGTGTACACATCTCATCCTGTAATACAATTCCGCCTGAAGGGAGCCAAAAGTAATGTATTCTTACAGCCACTGGACAAATTACAGGAGGGTCAAATGCTTCCTCCAAGGCATGTCAAGACTGTCAGCAGCATCCTGTTTGAAGTGCTGCTCATACCACATCACAGGGCAGCGCAACACACTCGGAGGAAAGTGCTATCCTCACTCTTTCACATACATGAGCATATGGGTGTCTGTGATTGGCTAGTGTAGTTGGAATAAGTGACAGTCTAACTGGAATTGCCCATTTCTATTCAAACTTATGGTCTCCTGACAAAACGACAAACACTTTTCAGGCACTGCACTCAAGAGCCGCTTTATGCCAAGTTGCATTCATCCAGATATGGATGATTTTTTTGTAATTTTTTGTAATAACGACGAATAAGGACGAACCACATCCAACAGGATTAACTGTGGACGCAAGAGGAAGCTGTCTGAAAGGGATGTTCGGGTGCTAACC
>JAOVYV010000008.1:18571644-18585657 GCA_025674545.1 Hassar affinis
TGTGCATTGCAATATTTTGAGCAAAACTGTGCTCTTACCCTGCTAATTGAACCTTCACACTCTGCACTTACTGGTGCAATGTGCAATTAATGAAGATATAGCCATTTAGCCATGAAACCTCCCACACTAAAATGACAGGTGTTTCAGTTTCATTGTCTAACCCCTGTACATCTCTTGTAGAATCCACACCTGACGCGTCTTCTTTTCAACGCGAGGGCTGGCTTCTGTCGTAATCTCGGAGACGTCTCCGAGTCCAGGCTCATGCCCATGCTTTCCCTCTCGCTTAGTTGGTGGACTTATGAGATCTATGATGGAATCAGCTTCCAGTTTGTCCACCGTGCCAGCCATCTGTACCATTTCTGTAGAGACCACTATTTCACCATTCTCTGCTTTCTCCGGCTCCAGGACATCACCATGAATTCCAAACTGAGTGGGATCTGGCATGTTGCCCAAGATGTCCGTCACCTTCATGTTTTTAGCCCCTTCAACAAGACCTCCTCCAAACATTGAGGACCAGATTATATGAAAGAATCCAAAGATCACGCTAAAAATGCCTTTAAAGAAACCAGTGAAAAGCATCCAGAAGAATGAAAAGAACCCGGTGATCATTTCCTTAATGGTCAGTTTCTTAAACTTCTTGAACTGTTTACGCATGCTCTTGAGGGTCAGACTTTGTCGGAATTGGGATGCTTTTTTCTTCACAGAAGTGCAGGCGACAGTGAAAGCTGAAGCAGACTCAAGGGACTGTTCTTCTTGTTCCGACAGATCCTCCAACAGACCGTGCTGTTCCTCCTCCTCTTCGGGGCGTTCTACAGCCCCTGGCTCGGATATCTGGGAAGCCAGCTGCATCTCAAAAATCGTGTCTTCACAGAAGTTTACAAACAGCTCCATCTTCTCACTTTCACTGCCCTCATTGACCATGTCAAAGATGAACTGCCGCTTGGACTCCTTCACCTGAGGTTTCTCCCACTGCTCTCTGCTAGATTCACTGATCTCAAAGTAGACACGCTCTATCCGCTTGGCCCCTCCCATGATCTCGATACGGCCCAGGTAGGGCTCGAAGTAACTGAGCACGCTCTCAGCCAGGTCCAGGAAGGTGGTGAGGCGTGAATCGTGGGGCATGTGCTCAGACAGATTGGTGAGCAGTACAGCCACATTAAAGCCGATATCCTTCGCAGGCTCGTGGAAGCGTTCCACAAATTCTGTGTAGTTAAACATGTCGTTTTCATCAGCCTCGGCACAAGAGAGAAGGAACTCAATCTCGGATTGTGTGTACTGCTTTTGGCTCTCCATTGACTTCTGGAACTCCTTTTTAGAAATAATTCCTTTCCCTTCAGAGTCATACTCTTTAAAATTATCAGAGGTAGTAAGATCCTTCAGCTTGAGGAACATGTCGAAGAATTTGAGGATCATTTCCACGTTACTCGAAGACTCCACTAATGTGTCGACCATCTGCTTCCCAATTGTACCATTCACCACATTACCTGTGAACAAGAATTTCATTGCTCATTGTATACATTTGTTTTAACAAAAGCTTTTTCAAAAGCTTGTTTCATAAAGACATGTCACAGAATGCCTACCCTCCAGGAGAGACAGCATCATGACCACCATATCCTTTTGCAAATCCATTAATTCTTTTAACAGCTCGATCTGGCTAGAGTCCTGTACAAAAGCAACATGAGAGTACATGAAGAACTGCTGGTAAGTACAAGTTTAGCTAAGTGTAAAAATTCTTTATACTTGTCAAATGTATTGGGAAATTGTCAAATGTGAGGGATTACCTGTGATAGTTTCATCTGCATGTTGGCAAAGACATGCAGGAATCCAACCACGGCATCCCACAGCCTGCTGTGAGCCAGACTCTGCTGGTTCCCAATACAAGGTCCCTGAAAAGCAAATAAAGAAGAAGCCTTTATTTGTCACGTATACATAAGTTCACAGTGAAATGCTTTTCTTTGCATATCCCAGCTTATTAGGATGCTGGGGTCAGAGAGGGTTAAGGGTCTTGTTTAACGACCCAACAGTGGGTTCTGGGCAGTGCTGGGGGCTTGAACCCCTGACCTTCCGAAAGAACAGTTACCACCCACAATGCTAAAGCGTGTTACACTTGTCCAGCTGTGTTTTTCTCCACAGTAACTACACCACTTCTAATTTGAACCACACCAAGACAGCAATTTTCAACATCCTCTTACGTCTCTGTCAAGCATCCTTGTAGTTGATTTGTGAATACCTGAATGTACTCAGTGAGTGAATTGAAGATCTGTTTAGCTACTGCCAATGCTTTGGAGAAGTTCAGCTGGCCTTGCTCATCAATGACATCTTTTCCAGAGTAATACCAGTAGAAATCACTTATGGATTCCTGGAAGCCAAGACGTTTTGTATTACATCAGTGTCGTGTTAAGGTGCCATTATGTTTAGATCTGTTATATTGCGTATGTGCCTGTTACCTGCAGACGCAGGAGGTAGTCCACTGTGCTGATAATGATGTTGACTGTGGTGGTATTTCCTGTTTGAGTTCGCAGGAAGTTTTGGAAATCTGCCGAGCGTTTAAAGAACAATAATGAGGCATTCTGATGAAGAGGTTTCTTACTAAGATGCAACCAAGCAGATTTGACCAGACAAAGGTATAATTACTGACATAATTTACTTCATTAAATTATAGCATTAAATAAATGAACTACAGGAGTCTTACCGTCGTTGTGGCCCTCACATAAAAGCTGCAAAAACCTAAATAAATCCTTTGTAAATTCATCATTTTGTAGTACTTTGGAACCTTGAAAGATGGAAAAACAAAAAATGGAAATAGTTACTGAACCATGTTAAACAGCAAATAGTTTTCAACATGAGTGTCAAGCAAGCATGATCAATTGCTTCACTAGAACCTCACAGCCCCAAAACTAAGGAACTTTAGATTGCAGGCTTGCAACTGCATCCAAAGAGCTGAAGAGAGAAAGAATTGCTTGGAGATTAATATGCGCAACTGAAGGAGTTTTCTAAAAGCTGGGGTTAGCAAGGTTTCTTTCACAAGTATCACACAGTGAAGGTGGATCGATGTCTAAAGAAACGTTACAGCAATGCGTTCCTGTGTGAAGCGTGTGAATACACTGTTAAATACAGTACACCGTGTCATATTTGTGAAAGTATACACAAACCCAGTTGTGTGAAATAGGCCCCAGATTCACAGCTTATAAAAAGCTCACTGTTTATTTCATACGTTTGGACTGCATTTGACCTGGAATAGAGCATTAATCTAAGAGAATGTGGTGTGACAATAAGTGCTTAGTAATGTTAACCAGGCTGGATTCAGCCAATGAACACATTCTAGTTTAGTACCAAAATAAAGCTTTATAGTTACATAGCCTGGCCCTTTAGCTTCATTCTGTAGGTTATCATGCATGAATCTCTGCAGGAGAGTTTCACTAGACAGCACATCCAGGTCAATGGAGATAAAATGTTAAGAAAAGAGGATTTTGAAATGGTTACATGCAACGTGAGAGCAAAGCGAAATGAGGAGTAGCTAAACTGTATTTACCCCGCTCACTCACGTTGACTGCCATCCAAGAATATAAAATGATAGAAGACACACAAAGAAAGCAGACATAAGCAAAGGAGAAGACACTGAAATTTAGACTCAAATGAGAGAATGTGACAATTTGTAGTTAAGGAACATGCAGTTAATGTAAATGTTCTGTTAGATAAGGAGGAGATTAGAAATGTGTTTGATGGAAAGCTGGTCAGATCAGTTGCTTACAGCAGCACATAGCAGGTCAGCACACAGCATATTATGTTTCGTTAAATTAGATTTGTTAGAGAATCGGTTTAATTGACTGAGTGAAGATAAAATAAGTCATTGTGCTTATATTGGTAATATATATATAGTTATATACTGTAAAAATCATATTTAGGATACATCCTTCACCTGCTTTCCTTTTGGCCATAATAAAAAAATACTTTTGTCCATAATATTTAATGCAAAGTCAATAAGCAAGCATCCTTTATTTAATATAATAGAATATTAAACATATTTTATAGACATTCATACATACTGTATATACTGTACTGTAATAACTTTTGTTATTGATGGGTGTTTTTAGTTCTACATTATTGAGTCAATACAAAAAAAATCTAAATTGTACTTTTCCAACAAAAAATGAAATGTTACACAAAAATGTTTGTACGTCAGTAACAAAAGCAACACATAACACATAACAGACCACTTTTTAAACCAAAAACATAATGAAGGCTGCTGGGATTGGCTTTCGAAAAAGGAAGTAAGTGTGACAGTCCAAGTCTCCAGAAGAGCTGTGGCAGATTCTCCAAGACGCTCAGAAAAACCTCACCAGCTGATTACTTTACAGCGAGTTTTCGCACTTCTGCATCGTACTGTACAGTAAAGATGCCCTCAAAAATAATGAAGCTGTTTCTACATAAAAGCCAAATCTATAAAGTGCAGTAAACAGTAATAAACTAAAGGAAGTCAGTATTTGGTGTGCCTCTTATTTAAACAGTGTTCCCTGGTACAATGTGTGCAGTTTTGCATGCAAAACCCAGCAGTTTTCTGTCTGAAACATTCTCTGTTATGTAACGTGTTGCTTTCGTTACTGACGTACAATTTTTGTACATTTTTGTCTAACATTTCATTTGTTGTTGGAAAAGTAACATTTGGAAATCGCACACTTGGTTGTAATTTATCTATTGATTACACTTAATTAGTGCACTTTTAGCTACAGTGTATTAGAAATGGCTAGGATTACAAAAACATGATCATGTCCTGTCACATTTGTACGCAGACCATCTTCTATACTTCAGCGATCACCATTCCTCGACTGCACAGTGACAGGCAGGAGCAAGCAGCCAATCAGTAAACAGGGAGAGTAAATGTATAAACAGAGAGAAACAACGGCGTGAAAGAGGCGAATAATACAGTATAAGAGGAAACTGTTTTCAGAACTGATTGGGTTTTTATTTCATTTTTAATTAATAACTAACAGAAGTTGTTGGTGAATATCTTCATATATTTGTATATCAAAGCCGTAGTGAATGATTCAAGCCCTTTGCTTACATGATTTGCTGTTTTCCCGGTGTGGGTTACAGCTAACATGCTAACACTACCTGACTCACAGCAATCTTTAAAGACAGGCTGGAGAACAAAATCCACAGATTAGAAAACAAAATCCACAGCGAACCTGGCTCGAATAAAACACTGGAAACTACCAGGCATTACAGCTTTATTCCGTACTCTATATTATAACTAGAGTTAGTGGGCTAGCTTCATCCATCAGCTCTGGAGATAATAGAAGTAGCCTTTCCATTCACCCTGTGGTCTGGTGCATGCAGCGTGCTGTGAGATTATAGCAGAGCAACCATGTCCCCTTCAACCAGAGCTAGATAATGTTATGTAACTATTTCATTCTGTAGCTTAATTGATAGTCTTACCTAGCTAGCTATGTCACTAGCTAGGCTGTTATTGTATTATTGCATTTTATTGCATATTGTATTATTGCATTTTATTTTATAAAATCGTAACATCCGACTTCATTGAAGTAGGGATCAGTTAATTTCTCACTCTCACTCATTATCCAAGCTGCTTTTCCTTCTCCTGGGTCATGAGGGTGAGGGGATTGCGGGGTTGGGGTGTTGGAGCCTACCCCAGCGCTCAATGTCGGCAGTCCATCACAGGGCAGACACAGACACATTCACACACACCTAAGGGCAATTTAGTATCTCCAATTCATCTGAGACAGGAAACTGGAGCTCCTGAAGAAACCCCACACAGACACGAGTAGAACATACAAACTCCACACAGAACTCCTGGAAACCTGGCATGGGAATTAAACCCAGGTCCTTCTTGTTGTGAAAGCAATAGCACCAGCCACTGCAACACTGTGTCGCCTCAATCAAATAATTTGCAAAGCTAAAAAATCCACAAACTAAATTTCTTTACAAATAAAGGGGCTGTGGCTTTAAGACCGGACTACATCTTTCTGTTCACTCATTGCAATTCATTCATTCATTCATTCTCCGAGCCACTTATCCTACTACGAGGTTGCTGTGGTGCTGGTGCCTATCTCAGCACTCACTGGGCGGAAGGCAGGTAAATACCCCGAGGACAGGTCACCAGTCCATCGCAGGGCAGACACACTCACTAGAGACCATTTAGTATCTCTAATTTCTCTGACTGCATGTCTTTGGACTGTGGGAGGAAACCGGAGCTCCCGGGGAAACCCGGCACTACCCACTGCACCAGTTGTGAGGTAACAGCACTACCCACTGCACCAGTTGTGAGGTAACAGCACTACCTACTGCACCACCATGCTGCCCTCATTGAAACTGGTGTGCATAAATAATTAGTTTCTTCAAATTCTTGTCAATTCTTAACTGCCAGTGATGAAGCCAAGTGCGATAGCCTCTCAAATAAATGTTGTATTAGATGCTGCCATTATTAATGTTGTCCTGCCCCACCACAATCTATGGTCATGAGTCGCTCCTGCTTGTTGTTATCTGATTTCAGTAAATCTAGCTCTCTAAATAGAAACGCCCAAATATGTTGCAATCAAACAACATATTTATAGCATAACACTGACACCAGACTAACTAGGCATAAGCAGAGCGATTGTGCATCCAAAAAGAATTTATAAGCAATCCAGTCAGCTAAATGGCATTGACATACCTGACCCTTCTTCAGTCACCATTCCAAGGCTCTCCGCCTTCTTTTGTCTCTCAAATGCGTTCAGATCCAGTACACTGAAGAATGCAATGCAATAAATGCATTAAATGTACACTAAAACACTGAATCAAATATGAAGTAAAAGTCAAGATTGCAAGTTTTTAAATCTTTACCTGCAAGACTGCATTAGTCCAGATAAACTCTTGAAAAATCCAGCATCTCTTTTTTCTTTCAGGTAGTCAAGCATTTTCTAAAGAGACACATTATGCACTTTAGTAATGTGAAAAATGCTTTAAAAAATGTTTAACACGAATTGAGTAAGAATTTCACTCTAAATAAAAGGGACAGGTTTGCACTGGTGTTGCATTGTACCTGCTGAACAACTACATTGCCTCCATTGAGGATAGAGATACCCAGTTTCAGAGTGCAAGTCACCATAGGGCCGAGACGTCCTGAAACAGAACAGCAAACCTGCACTGTTTATGTGTACCATTAAGACTTCAGCAAAACTGTTGAGCCTAAATGTGAATAAATGTGATTAAGATTTAAGACTAGTTTGAGAGAGAAAGGGAAGGCAGCAGACGTCTTTACCCTTGCTTGCACTGATCATCTGGAGCACCATCTCAGCCGCTCCTCGAGCGTGCAGCCTTGCCTGCTGGTACAGGATTTTCTGCTTCTCCATTTCCTTCTCCTGTCAATGTAAATGTGCATGCACAGATCAGATCTCTAACTAGTTGGCATTTTCCTTACATTCATTTGTTCTGTGTTCAATAAATCATTACTGCATGAACACCGTATACCTGTCTATATGTTCAATTTATAATTCCTGCTAAACTCCTGCATATTCACAAAATTATGAACAGCCTGCAATGATGAACAATTTTATTTTACCATATTGATTCCACAACTCATAACAGTCTTGATCACATGTTAGCATGTTTGAGCAGTCATCCTACACAAGCCAAATTTTACTGGCATGTGACAAGTGGACAGCTGTTAGTTTCAAGCTCTGTAAAGTATGTTATAAAACCGAGGACTTTAATCACACTAGACAGCAGACTAATAGGATTTCAGCCATGCCCCATCCATGTATAATTTCTTTGACAGTGAAACATTACATTCTTTGCATAAATATAGGAATTCGACTTCACGCATGTACCTCAAATGTCTTTTCTTTTCCTTCCTCCTCCTCCTCTTCTTCATCCTCAGCACAGCTCTGTAAAGGGACCATTTCACTTCATCATTGCCTTGTTCTGCCCTCACTCAGGTGCACTGCTCAGTAGAAAGCTTTCTGTGTAAATTTAGTAATTGATTTAACAACAGAAGCGTAGGAAATACCTTTGCCATCATATCTGCATACGCAATATACAAGGGATCTACTTCCAGGACACTAGAAAATTGAGACAACAAAACATTATGTTACTACCATAATTCAGCATTTAAATACGACATCATAAGAGTATGTAAGAGAACTCTTTAAATAAGAGTTGATGTGTATGCATGTGGAGGATTGCATGGGACCTTCTCTCAGTCAAGGCATTATGACTGAAGTGGAGGATGAGCTGGTTAAGAGGGTCTGGCTGAACCTCAGCCTCTGCTTCCTCCTCTTCTTTCTCTGCAGCCATGGGGGTTTTCTGCAGGCAGAGCCACACAAGTCACGCAAGCCTTCAGCAAACACTCCTATCCTTCACTACCGACGACACTAAATACACTTTTCATTTCTCGCATACAACAGTCTCTCACTCAGACACCACTATGAAAACCACTGGCTCACTCACTATACTGGCACTAAGCAAATCCAATAAGCTTTGATTATGAACACACAAAGACAAAGAGCACATTATTCAAGATCACATTTTTATTAAAGCACACTGACTTCCTCAGACAAGACTTGTACACTATTTTTTATTCTGGCCTTCGAAGCAATTCATTAGATTCTCTTCAACCATTCATTTGAAACAAGGCGTCTGGTTTGTACTGTACCGTTCCTGTACTCACTATACTCATGCTTTCTGTCACACTTCAACTGAGACAAGCATGTCCACACGTAACTCACATGCAGTTTTATTTCCACTTTCACAAGATGGCACAATGAAATGTTATTTAAGACAGTGTCTCTCATCCCTGGGTCTATAAAATAGATCAGCATAAGCACATCTGATTCAATTCCAAAAGTAATAATTCTATAATTTATATGTGCTGAACTACAAGAACAAATTTAGACCTGGTCATTTCGTGTGGCTTGAATATCACGATTTAAATCCGCTGAATCCAAAAAAAATCCTTCTCCCAGTGAACTGTCATTACTCAGGATGTCAATGATTCTCCATGTGCATAAAACTGGAAATGTGTATGGGGTTAAAATCTTATACAGGAATAAATGACCAGGTATAAATAGGGTCCAAGTCTAGTTTTACGTAGCCCTAAGACCAGAGTTGAGAAGCACTTGATTAGGTGACATGCCAGAAACGAGCATGGCCATTGCCTGAGGTGATGTACCAGGACTGTGCCCAGGGGATGATACCATTAAAGGCATCAATGACCAGCTCATGAAAGACATGCATCATTATGTACTCATACATTAATGAAAATGGCAGTGCAGTGCGTGTTCAGTGAAGCGCAGTGATAACGGAAAATCAATCTGGTATTTTTTTTCATAAAATTAAACCATTTATAACTGATACGCATGTTAAATATTAAGTTGTAACCACAAAGGCGTTTATTTGGCTGTTTGGGTAATTCTTGAGCTTCGTACGGCTTAAAATGTACTACTATCTTGCCTGTTTTACTTGAAGTGCCCTAGCTAAACTAGAGTGTCTAGTTTATGAATCAGAACAAAGTTTTAAGGAATACTCCAGCTTTTTTCCACCAAATTTCTAACTACTCCATCTGTAGTGTATTTGTGATTACCACTGATATTAATTTTGACTCCTGTACAGAGAAAAGATCAACAAAAAGAGGCATTCGTTGAATTCTAGCGGTGAACAACTGTGCAACAGCAAAACTAATAAAGCCTTAGAATCAGACAGAGACGTTCTTATTAAAGGTTTTGAGCATTGAAACCATACAATAAAAGCAATTCTGGATACATAAACAATTAGGGAGAAACCAACAAAACATTTTTTCATTGAGCTGCATTGGTTATTTTAGAAATAAGCACAGATTCCTAGTTTTGAAAAATAAAGTAGATTTAAGCTATATTCAGAGCTGGTGACTCTGAAGTTTGAAAGTGTTGTTAACTTTGAGATAATGAAATGTGTCAGCTGCAGTGCCCCATGGACAGAATTTGGCAGGTGTCTAAAGAATGTGCTGGTGATATGGGGTTTGTAATGTCCTGAAGTTTGAGCCTTTACTGCCCAAGATATTGACTAGTGACATGCTAGATTTTTGCTTTGAACATTATTCAATTCAAACGTAGTGCTACTCCACAAATGAATTGTAATGAGCCAGGGTAATGCGTCTCCTACAGGCCAACTTGCCATTAAAAGGTAATACATTTAGGCAATATGGGTTATTGCTCAAAAATTGCTTTGGGCCTACCCCACTTCAGGAATGCATCAGCATGAAGGGACACAAACACAATAATACCAAAGTTCCTCTGGACTGGTGATGATATTGACAAAAAATTGGTGAAGAAAGAAGAAGAAGAAGCAGAAAAAAAGAAGGAAGAAGGAAGGAAGGAAGAAGAAGAAAAAAGCTTGCTGTAGCAGGTGTGCAGGGTAATTATGCAGGGGAAATTGTGTGTATTACAAGCTTGATTACCTATCTACCCATTCATTTACGTTTACATTTATGCCGTCTAGCAGAGGCTCTTATCCAGAGTGACTTACTGGTACTGCTAGAAATTAAAAATACAATACCCAATACAAACAATTACAAGCATTCAGTTTATGCAAATCATAGGCATGATTTTTCAGAGACCAGGTTTTTCAAACACTTTTAAATACAAGCACTAACTGACCAATTTTTTTCTTTGTTGTATATGTTACAATGTATCATAAAATTAATTGTTAAATTATTATTATTGTTAAATGAAGAAAGAAAAAACACTAATGCAACTTTTTAAAATTTTGTGTGCTCTCACCCATGTTTTGAGGAAGAATCTCCTATGCTTACAATAAAAAAAAAATGTAATACTTTAAAATAACCTGATATATTCATGGAAGCTTCCAACAATAATACAATTTTAAGCAGCCCTTAGACTCCCACTATAAGTGCATTTTTGAGGGAAAAAAAGATTTTCCATTCTTTTCTCAGCACAGGCAAACAGTTTATGTCAGTGGTCTTCACAGGCACGTGAAAGCTATGGTAGATAGAGACTGAAAAATGTTGGAGTATTCCTTCAACTCTTCTGTGACATTTATAGCAACTGTACTGCCTGTACCTACACAGAGACATGATTTTCTAGATGAGGTGAACATGCCACCGACTCTCACAACTTACAATACGAGACTTACGAAAGGAAAGACGACACCCATACAGAGAGGCAGAGTGTCACAGGGCAGACCTGCCCCTCTTACCACTGCTACGCTGAGATACACTGCTCTACGCGGCCTCAGGCTCAGCCCAAACTCATGCAGGGCCTGTCGGCTGCACACACAACCAGCTGAGCCAAACACGGGCCAGGACGAAGACGTGAGGCGAGCAGGGACGCGCTGCCGCATTTCAGCGGGCAAGGTGCTGGCCGCAGGGCAAACAGTGAGAGAGAGGGCGCCAGCGGGCACACACGGCACACAGGGCAGCACCAAAGCTGGCCTAGTACTTACTGCCAGGTCCTGCACTAGCTTCTCCTCAAAGGAGTACTCCTCTGCTGCTATCCAAAGTTTCTGATAGCCCATGAGGAAGAGGTTAATAGAGCGATGCCTGAAGAGTCAGGGGGGAGAGGAAGGTTAGGAAGGATAGAGGCAGGGTAAAAAGGAAGGAGGGGAAATGGGATGAAGAAAAGGAGTGCATTCTGTGGAAGGGAGTGAAAGAGATGTACAGCCCATGGCCTCATCTGATTGGCCACCTCAATAAACTGAATGACGTACACCTAGGAAATCAGCACAGTTCAAATGTTAAGTAAAAAATAGTTATTTTTCTGGTTTCTGAACCAGTCCTACATTTATTGCAATAAACTGCTTTGCATAAATACTCACCATACCAAATATTTGGAAAGTGTATTATTCTCCCCGGTTAATGAGTTTATTTACGTTACAATAAAGGACAGCACTGGAAGGTGACCATTCAGAACGGCAGGAACATAACTGAATGCTTGTGCCTAGTCCCTGGGTTGGAGAATGGACTGAAGGAAGATGTTGGAATTATGAGGTCTTTTAGGCTCACTTTACCGTTAGCATGTAGAACAGACCGTCAAAGCTGGAGGTTTGGTACAACTTTTCCAGCCAAACGTACCCATAGCCATTCAGGAAGTAATTATTATTTTTGAATCTAAAGTGTATTATAGAGACAACAAAGAGGAGAAATGTTTTAGCACTAATAGGAAAGATGTATGGAATGGCCTATACTGAAATACTGGACATTTCACTTTGTTAGACAATATAGAGTTTGGAAAAGGAAAGAAGACTAGAAATAACAAGAACAAATACTCCTAATACTAAATAATTCACCATTTATATGAACGTAAATGATGAAGTATAAGGCACACAAAACCATATAATCATATAATCTACCTCTATATGCCTATAATCCTTCTAATGATGAACAGTTCATGAACAAAGTTCCTTCAGCACTCACCTAGGCAGTTTGTAAAGAGGTGCCATGCGGAAACAGGCTACTACAGCACGCTTGCGCTGTTTGGACAGCTGCTTCTGCCATACCAGTTTTTTACACCTGAGAGGCTGCTCCACCTGAGGGGTAAATGGTTTTATAGTCCAGTGTGAAGATAAGTTTCCTTGCATTTTAGTACAGTTTTACTGACTGGTATCGGGAACCAAGGTAATCAAGTGCTCAGGAAGCCAATGCATTTGAAGCTTTGTGTATTCAGGAAAGGTGTGTGCCTCTAACCTGCTCAAGATGGAAGACGGCAGCTGAGATGCCTTGGATTTTCTCGATGATGTGGTCAGTATGTTGAGGCTCCTCACTCTTCACCACCACATCCTTATAGAGGTTTAGCTGCCACTGCACTGCCGGGTCCTCTGTCTGCAGCACGTATAGACAGCTTCTCTAATCAACTCATGGCATTATCGCTTGTACGTACCTTTCATTACTGTGATTATCTGTAACTTGCCTTCTCTTGAAGATGCAGGTTCTGTTTAAGATGATCCTTCACCTCCTCATCTGTGTCTTTCTGTAAAATCCAACACACTCAAGATTTGCCTTCTAAAATGTCCCTAAGAGAATTATGACGTATCAGGAATACAACACCGCAAGGTGTGCTGCTGGTTCAACACCAGGGTGCCATGTTATCAGCACATTTTAAATCTATACATTATAGTTTTAGATTATTGGCTCATCTGCCAATCAAACCTCTGTGAATGAGCTGCAGAACTACAGAAATTGAAGCTTGAATTACAGCTGGCACTACTGCCCAAGCTACTGTTATAGAACATTCATCAACGCCTTCTGAGCCATTAGATTTGAGAATTAAATATCATTGAATTCAGTTAGTGTATCAAGATAATCTAGGCTGAAAGTACAATTAAAGTCATGCTCACCAGACTGTAGCGGATCTTAGCCAGAGAGATGAGCTCCTGGTCTCCAGCTGTGCACATGTTCAGGCCAATCGGCAGCAGTTTCTTGTGAGCTGCCACAATTAAGCATGTCTGAATAGAGTACAATTCTCTTTTTCTCTTCTTTCCTCTCCTCTCCTGGTCCTGGCCTCCTGACTGGAAGACATCATACAAACACAGCATACTTTTTTAGGGGATACATTAGGGGTTCATTTACATGGATTCAATTCCTCCGAGTTTGATTTTGCCCCAGCATAAGAATGAACACATCATGTGGCACTTTATTCCGTCTCATCATTTGTAGCATCCTGTTATCTACCAGTTTTATTAATGGCATAATACTGTATTTAGATTTTACTTGGGTTTAACTGAAGAAGAAGGAATTATAGAAAGAAATATGCAATGATAAAGGGTTGTATATATCACAGCTCTCCACAATGTACTCATGGAAAGACACATCCCTAGAACGGTGAATTTACAAATAATTGTGCAGCCCTAAATTCTACAGAGTACATGCAATTCAAAGAAGAAAAATGTTATATAGCAGTATAATTTATTCATTTATGAGTTTTTAAGTTCAGTAAAGATCGACTAGTTCACACATATACAGGGGTTAGACAATGAAACTGAAACACCTGTCATTTTAGACCACAATAATTTATTAGTATGGTGTAG
>JAOVYV010000008.1:18588280-18605182 GCA_025674545.1 Hassar affinis
CCATCTCCACATCATTGCATTCAGTTTTTATTCACAATTTGTTTAGTGTCCCAACTTTTTTGGAATCCGGTTTGTATATTGTTTGCTCTCATAAAGGAGTAACCCCAGTAACCTCTGCATGTAGCCACTGTGTGAAGTCACAGATCCTGAAGTCTTTATTTCCAAGATGTGTGTAAACTGCAGATTGCAGAAGTCAGATTCTCATAAGCAGCCCTTCAATAAAATGATCTCCCTTTCATTACACTGGCTTAGTGCCAGAACAGTCATCAAACTGGCCACAAGCTAATCGACAAATAATGATTTTATGCAAACAAAGATTTTGTTGAATACACTGTATTGTGTTTATGCATGAGTAAATATTTTTACAATTTTCGCCTGATGTATCTAAAACATCTTCTAAATCTTTTAAATAACTTTGTATTTAGTGACATCACACTCACCTGCAAGCCTCTTCATCCATGAGGCTTCGTCTATACCCAGGTTGTTGTTGAGGATCTTGAGGATGTTGCCCAGGATGAGGCTGAGGTGCTCAGAGGTGACTGTGGTACAGCAGCTCACATGACTGGGGGAGTTCTCAGGTCCCTTTTCCCACCAGTAAGAAAGATAGTTGCACAGCAAGGGCAAGATGACCTCAATGACATGAGGCATCTCTGTGTAGCGAGCCCCGGTCTCTGAGATGTCATGAATGTCTTTCATCAGGCCGTCCAGACGTGGCATCTCAGGACACATCTCCTCCACAGTGTCAGGCATGCTCAGAACTAGAAGCAGACAGATCCAACATTGTTATAACACTAGGTATCATCAATGGATTAGTTTGAATGAATTAATAAAGAAATGAATACATATGTATTTAAGATGATAATACATGCACTTACTTGCTCTCTCTCGAGGTGTCTTGGTATTAAAGACAGAGAGTGGGTTGTGCATGTTCAAATGAGGCTCCAGGAAAGCCACAGGCATGGCTCCTACCAGAGTAGCCAAGCATTCCCCCAGCACAGGAAGCTGCCTGATTAAATACAGAACTCAGACATGAATAACTCAGAGAAAAAGAGTTAACAGCCTGCTCAACAAAGCAATCAGAATAATACATTACTTTTCAACATAGATGTTTTTTCCAGTTCCCAGAGAGTACAGGCTGGTCAGAATTCGATAGCAGGACAGTTGAACATCATCCACTGCAATGTAGAGACATGAAAACAATATTACTACTTTCATGGGAAAAAATCCCACTTTTAAAAAGCCATTAAACTGGGGGTTTGTCACCATGGTGCTACATTTAAGGATGACTCTTTTGTACCTTTAGAAACACAATAACAGAGAAACCTCACTTAAGTGACTTTAAAAGCCTCTGCTAAACTTTCTTCTGACAAGATAATGGTGGCCCTTTCAGTATTTCACTTAATTTGTCCTGCATGTCAGACTATTCATCTGACATAATGAAAAAAAACACTTCGCTTGTGTCATTTTTGTAGCTGCTCATTGTGTGTGAGGTAACTGACCACTACCACTTACACAGCAAATCTGCCCCAAACTGGTGCTCAGTGATGTGCTGAAAGAGAGCAGTAAGAATGGGCAGTAGGGCCACTGAGGTGTAGTTGATGATCTGGGCCACTCCCTTCATCTGAGTGCGAGATTGCCCCAGCTTGCCCAGCTTCAGGTTCTCCATGGTCTTCTCCAAGTCTTCTGCAGCATTGTCAAAGAACGTCCTGACTCCAGCCTTCACCAGCTCAGAGCCAGACTTCATCACTGTCCTAGAAAATGGGACCACATCATCAGCCTAGCAAACTATTCTGTTGTCCAGGGGTTAGGACCATCACAGATCAGGTACTATTTGGGTGGTGGATCATTCTCAGCACTGCAGTGACACTGGTGGTGGTGGTGTGTTAGTGTGTGTTGTACTGGTGTGAGTGGATCAGACACAGCAGTGCTGCTTGAGTTTAAAATACCTCAGTGTCATTGCTGGACTGAAAATAGTGCACCAACCAAAAATGTCCAGTCACCAGCATCCTGTAGGCAGCATCCTGTGAGCACTGATGCAGGATTAGAGGATGACTAACACAAACTGTGCAACAACAGATGTGCTACTGTCTCTGACTTTAGGGTGAAGCAATATGGTGGATAAGGGTGAAGCAATATGGTGGATGTGTCTCATAGAGCACACAGCAAGTAAACACAGTGTTTAAAAACTCCAGCAGCACTGCTGTGTCTGATCTAGTCACACCAGTACAACACACACTAACACACCACCACCACATCAGTGTCACTGCAGTGCTGAGTATAATCCACCACCCAAATAGTACCCATTCTGTGGTGGTCTTGTGGGGGTCCTGACCATTACAGAACAGAGTAAAGGAGACTAACAAAGTATATAAGGAAATGGATGGACTACAGTCTGTAATTGTAGAACTACAAAGTACATCTATATGGTAAGTCTAACTGAGAAAATGGACAATGAGTGTAGAGAAAAGGATGTGGTCATAATGTTATACCTGATCGGTGTAGATATGTGTAGATGCAAATGATAAATTATAAGTCCAGGCATGATCCCAAAGCAAAATGCTTTCAGGTATCTGGGCCACACAAACAGTAAAGCTGTTCTATGTATGTATGTGGTCTTACCTGAAGTCCAGTGAATGTGCCAGGATGTGCAGACAGCTCACCATCGTAGCTGAGTCACTTCCTGACAGAGTAGGGTAGTTGATATTATGTGTTAGAAATTGCACAACTTACCAAAGACTAACAAAGATTATGAATTCAAACTGTAAAATAATGATCAAGTCTTATTTGGCCTTACCAAACAGAGAAATCCTGTGTCTAACCAGAGAAGCCAGCTTACAGAAAAGACTACAGAAAAGAGAGAGTCCATGACAGAAATGAGCAAATCAGCACTTGCATGTGCAGCTAGCTTCTAATGACTGTTCATGCCTCATTATCTTAGTAACAGAGCCCAATAAGAATAAGTGCACTTAAAAAAAAGGGGGTGAAAAAAAAAATAAACCTGGTGATCATCTCCTTCTCTTTATTAGATGCATAACCACTGCTGCTCAGGTTGATGCTGGGAGAGGACAGGAAGTAAAGGCAGTGATTCTTAATGTACTGGTCAAGCAATGGCAGCAGGACCTGTAGTAAACAGACATACAAATGATCATATTCACTTATTATAGCAAGCGAAGTACTGTATGAATGATCAGTGGTTAGAAATAAATGAATGCAGGTTTAAGAAAATTTATCTTCAGAAATGTCAAATCTCTAGACTTACCTTTGCAAAGAACTTTATCTCTTGCTCATGCGGTGATTTGTCAGTTTTTCCACTGGTGGCCATAGCCTCTGTAAAAGTTTTGTAAAGGTAAGTACGCAAATAAGATGGTCTAAAGTAATACTGTTGAATATATCTGCAGATCTGTGATATGTGTGCATATAAATATATTTATAAATTCAACATTTAACATTTCCATGTATTGAGAAATTAAGAACAAGAAGTCCATGTACTCAAAATGACTTACAAAGGACAGTTATCTGGTTAATCATTTAACATTTCTATGAAAACAGGTATTTTTTTGTAGAATGTTTTAACACCCTTCATGACTAATGCTGTGTATATAATGAAGTACCGGAAACACTGGTACAGGAGCCTATGCAAACTACATAGAAATATACTTATGCAGGTAATCTGTTGAATCCACCAATGTGTATATGAAGTGATAGACTATGGAAGCTTCTACCTTATGCTCAGCCAAAGAAACCCATTCCATGAAGCTCTTTACACATTGTTCTTGAGCTACTCTGAAGGCCACATGAAGTTTGGAGGTCTGTAGCAATTGACTCTGCAGAAAGTTGGTGACCTCTGCGCACTATGTTCCTCAGCATCCGTTGACCCGCTCTGTCATTTTATGTGCCCTAACACTTCATGGCTGAGTTGCTGTCATTCCCAGTCACTTCCACTTTGTTATAATACCACAGACAGTGGAATATTTAGTAGTGAGGAAATTTCACGACTGGAATTCACTGAGCTCCTGAGAGCGACCCATTCTCTTACAAATGTGTGTAGAAACAGTCTGCATGCCTAGGTGCTTGATTTTATACACCTGTGGCCATTGAAGTGATTGGAACACCTGAATTCAATGATTTGGATGGGTGAGTGAATACTTTTGGCAATATAGCGTATGTGTGCCCCTATTTTAATACATATGTATACATCATATCTGTTCTTTTCTGAGTATAGGGCAACATGTCTAAATTCTTGTTCACTGCATTCAGTCAAAAGTATGCAACAGATAATGATTACTACTTAATTCAAGTATTATACAGATAACAGCATTTGGGTTTTTTCACATGTTCTTTATTTTAACTCACCCAGATGGGCTATGAATTCCTGTGCTGAGTCTACATAACTCAACAGCCTCTTAAGGAACTTGTAGGTGATCCTCTTTTCCATAGAGTAGGAATCCTGCTCCAAGTCCTTCAAACCTCTAGCAAGGAAAATCATCAGTGGCTGATCAGTACAGATGGTATCCAGTATGCATCAATCATTCACAGAATACTCACATTCGTGTTGTACACTAGGAAAGTTGGATACATGAAAGAAGCAAAGCTCACAGAGACACGTACCTGCTTATTGCATATCCGTTGAGCTGCAGGAATTTGAAGAGGTCCTGAGCCTTTTCTCTGTCTCTGAACTTCTCCTTTGCTGTCAGTGTGTCATAGGGTACCAGCAGCGGGTGAGTCCCACCTCCTGCAAATAGAAACACAACTTATGTGGTCAATTGTGAAACCTTAGATGGTACAGGCAGGTCTCCAAGAATACAACGCTACCTCTGCTGCTTAGCTCCATCTTCTTTTTCTTCGCCCAAATATTGTGGTAATTCTCTGCTACAATCTCGACCATACTCTGCAGACAGTGTCAACAGGCATGTATCCATAAGAGTATACAATATAAAATAATAATGACATATTATTACCTTTTCAAAGTGATCAAAGGGTCAAACGTTTTATTTTCTTTTATAAATGCCTGTCTTAGCATTTGTATAAATATCTTGCTTTTGGATTTATGTAGGCTTTTTTCATGTAGATGATAGGCCTATATTTTTTTTATAGGAACAATTTCCTGAAAATTTTCCAAATGCAGCCTGTTACCACAGCACAAAATAAACATATATTAGCAATAATACAGACTAACACCAAAACATACCTGTAGCTCTCTAGATAATGTTACATTTTCCAAATCCACAGGTGCTGGATGAAATTGTCTGTCTCCCTTTAAAGGAACATATGCATCAAATACATCTCCAATAATCAGTTTGTTTTTTTTTGCTTTTTGCTTCATTTTGATTCATCTTAAATCTTTCTACCTGGGAGGCCTCTGAGATCTTAAGCTGTTTCTCTGCTTCACGCTGTTGGAACATGGCCTCCCCTTCTTTGGTCCTCTCAATGGTCCAACCCAGAGCCAACATGCTCTTCAGAGACTCCTTCACTGGGTAGCGGTGGGTTTCCCGCTCCTGCACCAATTCCAACAGATCAAGCGGAATTACCACATTATTATCTCTGTGAGTATTTGCTCTGTACTAGACATTTTTAGAAACACATGGGTACCTTCTCACTCAGTGCTTTATATGGTTTCAGTAGAGGGTGAGTTTTGGCTTGCTCATCCACTTTCTCACCTGCAGTCCAGCCTAGTGCAAACTGTCAGATGACAGAACATCAGATCATGTGTGTCATACACTGGGCTGATTTATATAATTATAGTCCACAGTATCACCTGAAAAAGCTCAAATGTTATATTATGTGAACAGCCAGTTATTTACCCTCTCAGAAGACCATTTCTCATGGCAATGCTCAGCATATTTGTTGGCAATGTAATCCATTTTTTCAGGCAGTGAGATGCTGAAAATAAAAGTTTACATTCTGTTAAACTCTTGGTGTTAGACTTTAAGTTGAATTTAATCAAACCAAGTTTTTTTAGGTAAGATTACATTTTAAAATAATCTACATTCTAATTAAAAATTTGTTCGCACAATATATTTCAAATTCACTTTCTCAACTTCAGATTCAAATTTCTTTTCATTAAACTCAGAAGCAATCATGCACATATCCAGACATTTCCTTTTATGGGTCTCGCACAATGCATTTCAGTTTAATAAAATCAATCTGAAATCTCCTAAATTTTAGTTTTTTCTGAAAAAGTCCAAACGCAATCAAAATTCTAGTTGGGAAAAAAATACCATTCCATAAAACATTTCACTGAAGACTTTATAGTTATTCAGGCCTGTATTAAGACAAGACAATCCAATCATGCGCCAGTATGCAAATTTATCCTGTAAAACATCTCATGCTGTTGCATCTCTTCTGTTACAACAGCATTTTACTATACAAAGGAGCAGGTAAGACTGTGCATTTCTCATTTGAATTCTGCAAAGTTCATGAAAGTAAGTCATGAAGAGGGAAAACTGTTACGCCAATAGCTTGTGTCCTGTTAGTAAAGCGAATAAAGGCCCTCAGATGATTGGCCAGGGAAGTCCAGTTAGATTTACTAGTATTGTTTTGTGCTTACTTGGCAGTGCTGATAGGCTTGGGATCAAAGTTTCCTTGAGCATCCACAGAGACCTGCTTTACCAGATTGGTGGCTGGGCTCATGTCTACATAATCAGGTGGGAGGGCTCCACCTATGGCACTCAGACACATCATAGCCATTTTGAAAAGCTCTGCGTCGTATTTCTGCAGGAGAGATTATGTAAGGAGAGGCACTGTAAGGAGCTCTGCTGTCCCATGCTATGAATAGAAAGCAGGAGC
Organism: Hassar affinis; assembly: GCA_025674545.1. Lineage (NCBI taxonomy): Eukaryota > Metazoa > Chordata > Actinopteri > Siluriformes > Doradidae > Hassar > Hassar affinis. The sequence continues at coordinate 18,595,067 of JAOVYV010000008.1, forward strand.
AACATCAGAGAAAGCACAGAGATTCCTTGGAGGCAAACATGGTGTGAGTTCTTGTAAAGTAAATTATTCATTATGTGTGACTCTTTGCCAAGCTCTCAAACTTTTGACTGAACAAGTCCATTACGGATAAAAGTCAGAGTGCACAAATATCTCAGTGATCCACAGAGCACAGCAATCTGTTGGAGCAAGCCTCAGTGTGCAGTTCAGATGTAGTTTCAGGACTTGGACAAAAAAAATTCAAAACTGAAAAGTAATATATAGGTTTAACATTAAATAAATATGAAAAAATATTCTTGTTGTACATTCATTTAAAATATACACTATCCAAATCAAGATTTGACCGGCTGATGAATTGTTCACTACCTTCTGAGAGAGTGCATCAAAAAGACCCCAGAAGAGTTTCTTAGTGAGGTGGAGCTCCTCCTCTGATGCCATGCCATAACTGCCCAGGCCTGAGGGTAAGCAGTAGTATTTCCAGTTCTGTTCATAGTGATTGGTCAAAAGCTACAGTAACAAAAACAGACATGTTACCACACAAACATACAGTATATAGAACAAAAACAGTGTCTTCACCCACATGAGCAGCAAAAATATTGCATGTATGCCTTCCCATGTTAAAAGCACAACTTCAAAAAATCCATTTGAAAGATAAGATAAGACTTTAATAGTCCCACATTGGGAAAATTTCTTAATGCACCACATTATTTACATTTAAAACGGTCAGATTTTTATAACCCAACTGATCTGAACACTATATTGCTATGTATGTAAATGTGGTTCTATGAACCCTAGATAACCACTGGTCTTAGCAAGAATCACCAGGATTCCTTCTTGTGGATGCATGTCCATGTTCTGAGGTCTTCCACCAAAATCATAAAGTGCAGTGTTCGCAATAAATGCACCATTATGCCAGCTATCATTCCATACGTCATACCATACCTTTCTCACCATATTCTTGCCAAGTCAGCACTGATTCCAAATAAAAAAGGAATCTGGGGGTTATCTGGATTTCACAAAACAATAATTACATACTTACATATGTAACTAGCACTCTATTTCACCTCCTAACCACACATGGGTAGTGAATATCACCTGGATCATTTCATGACGAACAACAACAACTGGAAAGTTATTCAGAAGCATGCTCACCACACTGGGAGCACCTACATTAACCTTATAGAACCTGAAAATGTGACACTCGGGTAGCATCACTACAGACTTCCTGGAGCAACATGCCGGTCTGTAATGCGAGTAATAGACTGTCATGTCACAGAAGCCTGTCTATAGGCCATGGTGCTGAGGTAGTCCACTGAATGAGCAGGTCTCTTTTGGTCTGCAGATTAAATGGCCATCATCTGATAAGTAGGCCTAAGTAAGGACCCACATATTGGGTACCACAAGAAGCGTCCTACCGACTCACTTTCATGAAAAGCTGCAAGGTAAATAGATCACTTAGCATGAGGTAAACAGATAGGATTAGGTGATATGACCAAGCCCATGAATTGGACCAGAAGGTCAGCCATCTGGCCACCAAAGTATGCAGTCTCTTTTTGCCAAGGTATCTGCTAGCAAAAGGGAAAAAATGTCAAAAAGTAAAAATACCAAGAATTGCTAGACAAAAGTTCATAAGGAGGAGTTTTACAAGCAAAAAGTGGAGAGCCCACACTGAGTTCCTGGTGAACTGCAGTAGATGAAGGTGCCTTTCAGAATGGTTGGTTCAAGTTTATTGTGCAAATACAATAAACCATATCCATGGTGGTGTGACATTGTGCAAATGATAGTACTTTGGGGAAATTGTGCAAGGATCCAGTCAATGGGATGCACAACATTTGCAGAACAGCCGGTACCCAGGGCCCATGGACTACGGGCTCGAGTTCAGTTTTCTCGACCGCTCCTGAACCAGTGCCTTAGAGTTGAGTTCTGCCATTTCAAATCACGATAGATCCATGATGACAGTGGGGTCAGCTGGCCTGGAAGTCAGTGGAAGTGAGCATGAGTGCATGTGGGAGTGTGGATGTGTTGTAGTAGGTGTGAAGTGCTAACACTTTTTTATTTGGCTCTGAGCCTTTCGATATACATTACAGATAGAGAAGCCTCTAGGAATAACTGCAGATTTGCACCCGCAGTCAGATAGAAGTGGTGCCGAATGTAGAACTGATGTCCATTTTACAAAGTACTAGTAAAATAAACACAAAACCTATAGGCATAAATCATACAAGTTTAACAGTTTCATTTCAGTGTGTAATACTGGACCAGCATCTTAAATGTTTATTTACAAGATGCAACCCAACATAAAAAACTAACTTTTATTGTGATGCAGTATGTCATTGCTAAGAAATGCCCTTAATATAGAAATTAAAATGAAATGCTCACCTTTATGGGCATCTTGCAGTATTCTGTTAGTTGTGGCACATCAAAAACCAGGCGGCGCAGAAGCTGCTGCAGCATAGACGGCCGCAGGTGTCTGAGTAGGTCAGCAATTAAAGAATATTGATACAGACTCTGGATCCAGCTATGGAACGGTTACATTTCCAACAGGATTACAAGATGGCTCTTACTTGCAGATGGCAAGCAGGCCCTCTTCGATGGAGTCTCTCTGGGCCTTGGTGAGAGAGCGGCCCTTGGACAGTCTGTAGATGGTTTGAAGTGTGGAGTCCATGAGTGTAGCGTAGTGCTCCGTATGAGAGAAGAGAGACGCGCATCGTGTCAGCAAAGGCATCACAGCCGAGCAGATATACCTGTTCAAGGCCAGTGCTGACTCTGTGGTGCTCAGCAACTCCTAGTTGCAGTGAAGCAAAACGCAACCGTAATCAATGATATTCATTCTGGCAGAAATCAGCTTATTGTATTACAAAATCTGTTTTTAATAATTAATTCCTTTCATGCTGAATTAATTTGAGTGCTGTTGTTAAAAGTCACTAAGGACACTTTCACTATGTGCTGTAAGAACACAACATGATGCAATATGCAAATGAGGTCAGACTGTGTTTGTATTCTGGTATTACGCTCCATTCGACTGGTCATAACTGACCTTCAACTAAGAAAAAAAAAACAAAGCCACTCACTGTGTCCAGAGATGCCGAGACCCTGAAGTCAGGCAGGAAGCCCACCTCCAACAGGTTTAGCAAGAAGCTTTGGTCCTCGATACCATACACACGGTCCAGGAAGAGCACCATTGGTGACTTGTGCTCTGGACAGAAACTAGCATTCATGTCTGGCTCTGTCACGCTGCCATCTGGAGATGCAAAGAAAACATTTTAGCAAGGGGAAAAAAATGGTACATATCATAAGCAACAGATGCAGTATCCCTAAGGTATTAGAATGTTTTTTAATACATTGCACCACACAGACCAGTGAGAATGCATGGATTTTATCCTTCAGGATTTAACTTGACTGCTAAAAGATAGCATTCCTAAACAAATATAGGATTTAGACTTGATGCTAAGATACATTTACATTTAGGCATTTAGCAGACGACCTTATCCAGAGTGACTTACAAAAAATGCTTTAAGGTCACCATCAACAAATATATTCTGATACTAGCTCAGATGTCTATTAAGAGTACAATCATGTATGAAAGGTTTTTTTTTTCTTTTTTAAATGAAAAGGATAGGAATAGGAATCTCAAAAGGAAAAGTTTTGAGATGTCATTTGAAGATGGACAGAGATTCGGCTGTTCTGACACTTAGAGGAAGCTCGTTCCTCCACCTCGGTGCCAGAACAGAGAAGAGTCGTCAGGAGTGTTTGCCCTTGGTAGATGGTGGAACTAGTCAGGTGGTGCTGGAGGACCAAAGGGAGCGAGGTGCAGTGCGAGGGGTGATTAGTGCTTTGAGGTATGTGGGTGCAGGTCCAGTTTTTGCCTTGTAGGCGAGGGTTAGGGTTTTGAACTGGATGCGGGCGGCTATTGGAAGCCAGTGGAGGGAGGGGAGTAAGGGGGTAGTGTGAGAAAACAGGAATAAATCATTGTAAACCAAGAGATTACAGAGAAAGAAGAGTCAAGCTTTAATGAAACTGATATTGATAAACTGTTGACAATATGACAACCATTAACTAGGTTTAAACTAAGTTTATGTTGTCTTTAAGAAGTTATTTCAGATGCAAAAGTATCTAACCTTTGTTGATTACTGGCACTTTGAATGGTATGCTGATGATGCCCACTAAGTCTTTGGTAGGCACTAGAGAACGCAGGATGGCACGGATACGCAAAGCTTCACCCTTGCCTGTGTTGATTAACTGAAAAGCATTAATAATACAATGCTCAGGACAGTATGAGTATTGTCAACCCTCTGATAAACCATTACTGAATCTTACTTGCTAAACCAAAGATCTAAAATTGTTATAGAAAACAACATACAGGAGGGCACAACTCACGTGCATCTCAGGGGCACAGCGTCCCAGCAGGTCAATAAGGGCTGAGTAGAAGGACATGATTGAGTTGCCCATGTGTGCCAACTCTTCCTCCTCCCCATCCTCCCCAGACCTGTCACACACACACACACACACACACACACACACACACACACACACATATATATATATACACAAAGTCAGTCACTTTCATGGCTTTCAGTTAGAGAACAGCACTACAGCAAAACATGTCTCAGTGGCTAATGGCTTGGAGATGTTACTAGCAGGAATTTAGCAGTACCTGTCTGATATGCTTGTGCTACAATAAATGAATATTAAATGCAACCATGATTGCCAGAGGTTATGTAGGATCTTACACAGGAGATCCTCCTTCAGGAAGCCTGGGCAGATCGAGAGCAGGATCCTCTGAGATCTTGATGGCCTCTAACATGGCAGCCAACAGTCCTTGTCCCCCCTCTCCCCTCAGAGCAGGGCCAAAGCACTCAGGACGCCTGATCAGCAACTTTACCACAACATTGGCATTCTCCTCTACACTCTCACCTGAAGAAAACAACAGCAAACATTCAACTAGCCTGACACACACCTGTGGAGTCTTTATACACTAACCCTATTCAACAATAGCAGCAGATCTGGGACAGTGAAGCCAAGCACACCATTGACAAAGACAGCAAATCGGAGGAAAGACAGGTAACGTTCTCCCTCTATAGGATTCCAGCTGATGTCAGGGTATCCCTTAGCTATCAGCATAGGGCAGCTCTGAAGACCACAACCAGCCAAGTATGTCACCACCTGTACAAATTAAATGTAAGAATTAACTTCATGGTTCTGAACCATCTATTTAAGATCTTAAAATCCCCAATGCAAACATTGAATAGACACGTATTTAGTGGTAACAGTAAAACATGTATCAGTATTATTTTTTTCTATTCATGTACTTTATATTCTTTGAAGGACATTTTTTCTAAATATAAGTGAATGCTATTATAGTATATCATCAAATCATCATGCACATGATGTGCGTACCTTTTCCAGGTCTGGTTCCTCTAAAGCCAGAGCCAGACTGTTGTTGTCCATCACTGAGGATGCAGCCACATCCAGAGGAGTGGAGCCTCTCATGGCTGGGCAAGCTGTAGAAAGGACAAAGCTGTTATGGTAGTTTGTATCAGTCCATTAAATGCTTTATCATATTCACCAGCAGGGTGCAGTCTTTCCTCACCTCTATGAACATTACATACAAAAAAAAAAGTTTGTATGTAAGTTGATATATTTGGTATCATAGCAGGTTTGGGATGTAATGATAAGGCACTGGAGGATCTATATTAGTCTGTATGTATGAATAAGAATACATTTAAAGGTGCAGTGCATGTTTTTGAAAATATCATCTAGACCTGTGTTTAGTATATAATTTAAAGAAGATATAGAAACTCTGTTTTGCGATACTTCAATGCAGTCATCTTAAGTAGTTCACAAGTTCCTGTTTATATTTTGCTAACCCACAAATGAGCAATACCACTTTCTCACTTCTTCCCATTCTTCCCACTCTCAAGGCAGTGACAAGAGAGCTGTCGACATCACTTGGGGTGAAAGGAAAGAATTTCAATGTGATTAGTTATAGGGGCATTAAATGTTACAAGATGTTCCTTTGTATGTACGAACATGAACAGTATTTTAAAACATACCATGAATATGAAAATGAAACTAAAAATACTAAAATTACACACTGTATCCCATGAAACAAATATAAGCCATTTGAAAAAAGAACACCACGTAAATGAAGATATTTACATTCAGTCTCATCTTCTCCCATCCTCCAGCGTAGTAACATTCTCCCATCCAACTTCTGTTAGTACTGACATTTCCCTAGTTACTCAGTTATGAATGAATAGTTTCTTGTATTAAACAGATGGCACGCTGACCATGTTCAGATGTGCCTATAGAGTTCATGTAGATGATTTGACTGCTTGCTAGATTGACAGGACAAAAATGAGAATTTACTCTCGGCTGAGCAATAGTGCTGAGAGACGGAGATGAAGAAATGTTCCGGCAGAGTCAGACAGCCTTAGCAGCCTGACTCATTCCTTGCAGTAACAACTCAAGCCCAAGGATCACAGCAGCACGGCTTCCGATACGCTCCCATGTTAATCATAGTGGCATTTTACACCAGACATGCAACGAGGGCACCAAGCACAATTTTCCACTCGAGTTCTATTTATGTAGGACGCCACATGAAGGACAACAGCTTTCTAGTTAGAAACAATATACAGAATATAATATTCTTGCAACAGTATGCAGTGTATACTCATACTCCAAATGGCATATCAGGTATATTTCAGTCTATAGCAGCTGACATCAGTTCAAATCAGTTCAAATTTAAATCCTCACCAATTTTATTGGATTAACGAAATGTAGTGATTATTCCACTCCCAGCATATTTGACACACACATTGTGTCCAGTGTAAAATGAAAAGCATCTGTGTGTGTGTGTGTGTGTGTGTTTATGTGAAATGTCAGGACCTAAATCAGAAACCACACCTACATGTCAGGACATCAAGGACATGTCAGGACCTGAAGCATATTCTGACTTTTCTGACCATGAATATCGGCTCATCTAAACTTTTTTTCAGTTTGCTTTTCATTACTGAGGTTATTGCTAGGATTAGGGTTAGGTGTAGCGTCAATGAGCTGCATTTATAATTATGTCTATGGAAAGTCCTGACTTGGATAGCGGAACAAAGGTGTGTGTGTGTGTGTATGTGTATTTGTGTGTATTTGTATGTGTGTGTATGTGTGTGGGTGTGGGTGTGGGTGTGTGTGGGTGTGTGTGCGTATGTGTGCGTATGTGTGTGGGTGTGGGTGTGGGTGTGTGTGGGTGTGTGTATTTACCCAGCCCTACACTGCTGTTCTCCAGTAGGTAGCTCAGGTGTTCAAACATGGCCTTCTGATTCTCCCGGCTGATGCGACAGAAGTAGCAGAGGAAGCGGCAGCAACTGGCTACCATTTTGGGGAAAGCAATCTCCTACAGAGAGAAAAAACATTCTCTGTAATTCTACATGCAACAGGTTGAGACCTCTCTACCTTCATCTTGCCCCCATACTGGCAACTCTTCAATCCAATGCTCTGTCACCAGAGTAGTTACATGTAAGTCTTACACTACCTAAGATAATACTATGTTTTCTGCACTCTAAAATTATTATAATTTGTTATTTTATATACAGGCCAAGTCTACCACCTCTAACCTCTTGTATGAATCCATTTGTCTTTTTTCTTTAAGGTTATTCGTTCGTACTGTTTATCCAGTTACTTTACATTGCTGTATCTTCAGCTGTTTGCCTTTTTCATAAGCTGCTCTGAATCACAGTGCCTACCAGAAAATGGAATGTAAATTTAAAAAGGTGCATTTTTTTCTGTTAGAGGGAACAGACTCAACCATGCATGCAGGCAAAACATATGGGTTTACGCAGATGTGAGGGCCGGGTCTCAGCTCATGTATCTGGTATCCATGTTACCCATCTAGAGGCCCCCGTAATGAAGCTGCCAAGGTGAAATAAGTAGTAGCAGGGAGATGTGTCACCACAGGATCTCTGTCCATAAAAAGCACCTACATGTTCTCCGTTGTCATTAAATTACAGGCCTGTCACCTGGTGCAGCCCAAGAAGGAGTGGCATCAGAGTTCACCTTCTCATCTGATGACCCTTCAGTCATCACAAGTATTAAGTAGGTAGACTTCTAGGAGCTCTTTATCTACTGAACTTTGTGGCTTTAAAGAACAGAGCCTTTAAACAGCAGCTACTGCCAGTGCAGACACAATCCTTCACCTCAAAAAGCTTTTGTGGTTAGTGGTTTCCCCTTCAGAGTTATGCAGAGTTCATTAAGAGTAGGCTTTGCAAGTAATTGGACCACATACGTTCATTTTTATTAATATGAATGACCAATTTAAGTTTATTCTGGATGGGTAACACAATGAGATAGACCATCATCTATATAATTCATTTAATCGTCAGGACTTAGGTTTAGACCCATTTGGTTAGACTTCATATATTTAGACTTGGTGCATACACAGTGGGAAATTAATTTACAACTTACATTCAACAGTCAAAGCAGTAACTATAATGATCACAGGCTACAAGTACTTGAACTCTTCTAACTATATGGAACCTGACAACAAAATGCAGGAGAAAGAGAACTGTACCTTAGATTTGTCACCTCCCAGCACATTGACCATGACCTCCATGACTGTCTCATGCATGCCCAGGACCCGCATCAGATTTGGATGCTGATAAAACACTTTGTTGTTCATTATGTCCCTATGAGACACACAAAGTGAATGGTATTCTAATGTCATTAGGCAGGAGAACAGTTTTACTCCACTCCTAAACCCTTCACCAATCATTCACCAGCTACATAGAACGTGTCTATCCCAGATATTCCTTACCCCAGGCCATCGCTCATGAGCTGGCCCTCCTCTTCACCCATTCTGACGCTGAGCAGAGAGCGGATCTGTCCCAGCGAGGCCAGCAGGTTAATGGCATCCTGCACAGATTTCTCACTGATGGTGTAGCTTTTTCTCATGGCACGCAGCAGCTCACCAATTCCATCATATTGCCTCCGGAGCAAGCTGAACATGCTTCGCACCAACTCTGGGTTCTGGATTTTATATTCCTGAGCCCAGCTCACCATTGTCTGAGAGATCAGCTCCTTCAGGTTTGCTAAGGAAAAAGGAAAAATCATACACAGAGACATTCTGCGTTGAATAAATGGGCTGTATGGGAGAATATACTCAGAGAGGCTTTAACAAGGGTGTCTTTAACAAGGTCTCTATGAGGTTGTCCATTACAACTCCTTTGACTATAAAATACATTTCGACTTTTTCAGATCACATTATTTAAATGTGCACAATAACAATTTATATGTATACATACTGGCAATATCTTGCTGCATGAGTAGTCCTTGTAGCAGATTAATATAACAATAAGGCATCCATCCTCATTATTCTTAAATTCTTAAATTAGCACTTGATTCTGCACATACTATTACTTAGCATTTTATTTTGTGCTCTAATTGTAGCCACAATTTCAAGAAGACACAAGATACTAAATAATGAAGTCAAGAAATCATTATATGTGCATTAAATATAGGTTTTGTCATGTTTTTAATATGTTGAATGAATAAAATAATGCCAAAATTTCTACTATTTCAAAGATCTCTCCTGTAAAGAAAAAGTGTGCATGGTTTTAATAAGGCATGGATAAGCTGATGGCACACTCACATACTGCTCCTAGCTCAAGCCAATATCATGCCAGAAAACGAAAAGTTCAAATTCATAATCATGTGGAACTGAGACACAACCTCTGAATCGCTTAATCCTTCAACAGGCACACAATGGAATACTGTGCAACAAAAATGTAAGTAATTAGATGACATTCAGCAGCATATAGTCATATACACACACGCACACACACACACACACACACACACACACATATATATACAGTGGAGGAAATAAGTATTTGATCCCCCACTGAGTTTTATAACAAAAAAATACATAATAATTATAATACATAATAATTATAATAATAATCTCATAATTTTATGCCAGCTTTATTTTAACAGTGCCACATAGAAAATTACATGAAATGAGAAATAAAAAATAATTTGCATTTCATTGAGGGACATAAGTATTTGATCCCCTAAAAACCATGACTAATGTTGGCTCTCACAGACCACTGACACACCCTAATCACAGTGAAG
>JAOVYV010000008.1:18614997-18626778 GCA_025674545.1 Hassar affinis
GGAGGCCCTACACCATACTAATAAATTATTGTGGTCTAAAATGACAGGTGTTTCAGTTTCATCGTCTAACCCCTGTATATCCAAGGTCTGTCCAGAAAGTATGGAGAAGTATTATTTAGCTACTTATTTAATGAAAAAAAATTACAGTTCAATATTATCACATTCGAAATATGATCCTTGTGAATGTATACGACGCACCCATAGCCTCTGCCATTGTTGGTAGCAGTGCTTGAAATTGTCAACTGTGAGGGTGTTCAGAGCCTTTTTCGTGGCTCTATGGACATTCTATACTGGCCCACAGTGGTGGCCTTTCAAACCTGGTTGGCCTTCTGGTACAAATTCTTAGTGGACGATCGCTTGCAAATCAAAAAAGACAATGAACAGTGACTTGATTTTTGATTTGCTCAAAAGTCACTGTTCATTTTTGCTTTTTTTGGTGATGTCATGTGCCACTCAGCACTTTGTCTTTTTGTCTCAGGATCATACACAAACATCCATGTATCATCTCCTGTGATCACTCTGTTCAGGAAATATCAAGGATATCTTAATAAATGATCCAACATTTGCTCCAAACTCGCTAGCAATGTTCCAGCGACAAGGCACATCAGCAGCGTTTCACAAAAACAAATGTCTGGACACTGCAAAGCCTAGAATGCAACTGAAACTGGTCCTGCAATTGATCTGAGATCCCACTCTAACTGAACATAACCCACTATCCCCAATTGTAAGCCCTATGGAGCATGGAAATTTCATTCTCATTACTTTCTGGACAGACCTCGTATAATGCACTCAAAAACTACTTAATTAATCCAAAGTTAGTCACTGTGTAAGCAGTTAACACTAGATCCTCTATGGGTAATCTAACCTTAATCCAAAATGTCCAACTGCTCACATGCACTTACTTTAAGGTTTCTGTTGACATCTGCAGGTTATAATTTTTTTCAGTTTCAGGCAGCTTGGAGAAGTCAACCAGGCAAGGATGCTGCCTCTTGTTGTCATCACGTACCTTTAAAAAAAGTAAACATAAAGCATTTTAAAATGCACTGATGAATTATTCTTGACAGATTTCTAGTCCAAACAGTCTCTCATAATTTGCATTTTGACTTTTGTGGAACATCTCTGACAGTTTTATATTTGGGCTGAAAATCTGGAATGCAAAATTAATGAAATTTTAAGGCAAGTCAAGAAAGCCATCCCATGCCTAATTGGTTCTCAAGTGCAGGACAATGTCACATTGAGCAAATGAGCTCTCATTAAAGCTAAATGGATCTGTGAACATCTGGAATGTTGAAATCTCTTCCCCCAGTAAATGATTATGTTGCACCTCTGAAGTAATAAAAGTGCTCACACTTAATGAATTTCTCCTGCTGAGCATTTAAACAATGAGCCACTCATTGAGTTTGCCTTAAGAACCATTGGGGTATGAAAGCTAAGCTGCAGTGTGCCTCCGCTACACGTGTGTGCGAGTATGCTCAGCATTTTCCAGATTTGATGCACTCTTGTCTTTCTTGGCCTGAAAATGAGATCGACATGCCCATCTGCTGGGTAGCTCTTTGAGATTAGTCAGGCACTCTAAATTCAGAGTGACTTATTCAATTATACTCCCCTAGCTTTTTTTCTAGCTGGTTAGTGCTTGAGGGAGAAGTGAAATGGTATAAAATACAGATAGAAATCTCTGGTCAGAATGAGATGGTGTCACTGCCTATGCAGCCTTTTGGTTTGTGATGTGAATTTCCTTGACTGATGGCATATTCCAACATGTCCTGGGACCATCATATAGGTTCTCTTACCTTGCCATAGGTCCAGCCAAGCTCGATTTTGTTCATACCCCAGAGTTCATGGATGTTCTCAGCTAGCTTATCGCGCACATTTTCAAGGTGTGGAGGCAGAACAATCTGACAAACATACAGCCTCTAGTCATTTTGTGTGAATTTCCAAAACTATACAGAAACTTGTATGTTTCTAAAATTATTCAAACTTACAGCAGAGAGTAAAAGAAAAAAAGGATAGATGTTATTGAGAAAGAGAAGATTTATTGTTAAGGTCGCACCTGGCTGGTATTGACAGGGATGGGAATGAAGGATGCTTGAGACAGGAATTGGGTGGTTCCCAACAAGTCCCTCACTCCCTCCAGATCTCTCTTATACTCCTTCACAGGCTCCACCTTCATCTTTTCTTTGGGGAGAAGGGCTTCATAACAAGGTGCATAGCCGGCAGGGGGTAGGAACTTGAAATCACCATGGCGACCACCCAATAAGAAACGAACCCTAGTGAAAACCATGAAGTGAGCAGTGATTATTCATACCATCTTGTATGCTTCCCAGTGATCAGAAAGACACCTTTGTGTGAAATAAGCTGTGAGGCTCAGTGACTAATAAATCACTAAAATTCCCACTGGAGTCTCAAGGTGAAAAGTAATGGATAGGAAAATATGCCCAATAGAATGGTCTGCAGGTTCAATGTCAACCTCCAAGTTCAATGCTGACCTAAATATAGCTGGAAATTTACCTCTCAGCATTTCTACAGGAGCCTGTGTCCCCATCAGTAATTGTGACTGAGTACACCTGTACACCTTCAAACTCCTCAAATAGACAGTTTTGAGAAATGTCAAATCAAATCAAACCCTTCACCTGTTAATTTCCATAATTTAGTCATGCAGGACAGGGGCACAGTCTGTGGTGATGCTGGCTGCATGACTCACTTGACTCCTGCCGAGAAGCTGACAACGGGGAAGAAGAACCCATCCGTGTTGAAGTCCTCGAACATTCCCTGCACAGGCTGGCCGTTAATGCGGAAGGACATACTGGGGGCACCGAGGTCCAGGCAACAGCTTACCACATCCTCGGAGGTCAGCAAGTGCTGGTTAATGGAGGCCACAGCCCGTGGGATTCGCCCTGAAAGACATTATCATGGTGTCATGGTGAGCTGTACCATTATCTGAGTGCAGCTTTAGCTCATATTTTCTGTCATTTTTACTAACAGTGGAGCGATGCTAAAAATGATGTTTGAATGTTTGAATTAAAGGTCATTTGGACCAAGGAATACTAAGCTGAAATAAAGTGTTGGTAGCACTTAAAGGCTACATAATAACTTTATAACACAAACGTGCATTAAATAATAGAAATAGTTCCTATCCCAATTACCAAGTTAGCTGTTGTGTGCCAATGAAAGATTCTTGAAAATGAAAAGAAGAAAAAGCATGCTCATCAGAGCTATGCATGCACCTGACCACAGATGAAGCCCATCAAAGGCATAGGAGTAGAGATCATCACCAACTCCGTTGCCCCCCCAGCCCTCTCCACCCCCAGGGTAAGGGGCATAGCCCTTAGTGCTGGCCCAGCCTACACGGAGATGAGTGGCATCATTTGTGACAAAATGGTCCACCTGATCAATCATCAGCTCAAAGTACCACTTCTTATACTGCGCTGATCCCTCACTTACACCCAGGAAGATGTTGGGTCTCATGCTGTCAGCAGAAGAAAATGATATGAAATCTGTAATTAATGAACGTATGGCAGTCTGGATTGTTTTAATAATAAAAGTATTGCTATGTCTAGTATTTAAATAATAAAACTAGGGTAGGCGGAAATGTTTACTTAATATAAGTATGGCTGTTTACAAAGTTACATTCATAAATTTATGGCAGTAAGAAATCATAACATGTAGTTAAATGTAAAGAGCAAAATATGTGAAAAGAATATGTGAATTCACTATACGGCCAAAGATTTCATATGGCCACAGCTGTCCATCACAGGCCTACATATGGGTGTAATTGTCAGATGTCCACAAATATTGGCTATATAGTGCATTTACAGGGCATTATAGTAGGGCACCATTTTTACCTTTGCACATCATTGACCAATCGTGTTTGGAGCAGCAAATCCCTTCTGGGAAGCAGGTGATCACAGATGATGTTCTGATTGGCTCGGACTGCCACGGCATTGCAGACACATAGAGAGCAGAGAATATCCAGAATCTGCAGGAAAAGTAGACAAGGAAAAATAGCATTTTAATATTCAGGCCATAAAAAAACTGTCATCAAAAAATTTCAGTTATGGCCAATTCAGGCAGTCAACGGTTATGGCTATGGGTTAATGATCGGAAGTTAATGATCCAGAAGTACCAAGCTGCTACTGTTGGGCCCTTGAGCAAGGCCCTTAAGCCTATCTGCTCTAGGGGAGCTGAATCATGGTTGATGCTGTGCTCAGATCCCAAGGTCCTAACAAGCTGGGAAACTGTTCAGTAATGTACATGTGACAAATAAAGACTACTTCCACTTCTTCTTCTTCATGACACCCTTCAATCTACACATTCCAACCACTTTCTTGGAATGGACTGACTGCAATATGATATAAATGCCAATAATGAGGCTGTTTGTTTTTCAGAACAATGGGTAAAATATGTTATTTAAAGTTATTTAAAAACAGCAGCTTGTTACTCTGTATTGTGAAACCTTTAGTCCAACATTTTCCATCTCCAATATTTCCTCATTAATATGACATTTAACAATTCTGAAATATTGGGAGTGAGAAAGAAGCTCTTGTTTGTTTGTTTGTTTGTTTGTTTGTTTATTTTTGTTAGGGCCTAACAGTATAACCTGAGGATTACATCTTATGCTTGAGATGTTTTAAATTTTCTCCTATTATACACCATTGTAAATGTTCTAGCATTGTCCCTCTGTGAGCTCACCATGGCACAGCCAGTAACTTTTCAGAAAGAATCATTCATGTGCCTTCATGTTTTTTTCCAGCTTTTTAGGAAAAAAAATTTAACTCTACTCTGTGTTGTCTAAATTGATACGGATTACCTTAAACTATCACTATGGGAAGACCTTTTCATGATAGAAGATAGAAACTATAAAAAATTTAAATTATCCATGGGACAATAAACACCTCTGTATTTTCCCTTGTTTATCTCTTGCTCGTCAAGCACCAGCAGGTGTGCAGCGTAGTGTGTGTGAAGTGAGGCCAAATGCCAACCTTGTGGTTGCGTCCATGTTTATAGAGAAGAGAAATGATGGCTCTAATGTGGTCTTTCTGGATGATGTTCAGAGCCTCTGGACTCTCTGTTAGGATGCAGTGCAGTGCCTCCAGAATACCTGCACAGACAACCATCTTTTTATAGCACAGATTGTATTATAATAGATCTGTACACACTTTGAAAAATGTAGAGGATGCCAAAAGCACAAACAAAGAGCAGAGAGTTGGGTAAGCATACCGTAGCTTCCTATTAATGTGCTTTGAGCCAAGAAGCAACAAAAAATAATTATGTGTGCAGCTGGAGCTAGTGGCCTGCCGGAGAGTGCACTAAAGTAAGCAACTGCATGCAGAATGAGAATCTTTATAAACACATAACTGTGCCGGTACCTGAGGAGGACTCCAGTCGCTCCAGTTTGCTGACTAGCCAGTCCAGTTTGCGAGAGAACTGAGTACAGTTGGGCCTGTTTCCTCTGATCAGAGCAGCTAGAGGACAACAATGAAATAAAATAAAGCTGTTCAATTTTTCTCAATTCATAGTAAAGCAATAGAAAATTGTGGTCCAAGTTGGATCCTTTCAATAGAAAGAATTAATCAGAAACTAAAGACAGGAGGCTGGAGGCACATTTATACTAGAATCCAAGGTGCTGGGGCTGAGCTGCAAAAATTGTCGTTTTTATCAGTTACTTTATCAGTTTTGATAAATACCAAATAAAAAATGTTAACAAATTACAAACCCCATTTCCAGAAAAATTGGGACACTTTCTAAAAGTGCAATAAAATGTCAATGTAAAATAAATTTAAATATATATAAAACCCCTGTATATATACATGTACCCAGGAACTCCATGTCAATTTCTGCAGGACAATACCAGGCCTCATTTTGCACAAGTTACAACAGTGTGGCTTGGTAGACATAGAGTGCGTATGCTTGACTGTCCTGCCTGCAGTCCAAATCTGTTTCCTATTGAAAATGTATGGCACATCATGAAGAGGAGAATCAGACAATATGACCATGGACTGAGCAACTGAAGTCTTGTACACAGCAAGAATGGGTGGGAATTCCACTTGAAAAACTCCAACAATTACTGCAACAATCTTCAATTCCCAAATGATTAAAGGTATAGTTAAAAGAAAAGGTGATGTGATTGAGTTTGCTGCAACCATAGATTTCTAATTTGTTTATATATATATATAACAAATTGAATTAAGTTTGTCACTGAAAAGCATTTCTGTCCTGTTCTCTGTTAAATGAAGGTTCAAGTGAATTAACAAATTACAGATTACTGCTTTTATTGCATTTTCAGAAAATTGTAGAACTTTTCTGGAATTGGGGTTTCTATATTTATCAACCTAGATTCCATCATTCCCACAAATACAGTTGCAAAAATGGGTTATTATTTAGTGATGATAATGTACATATACACTGGTGTCTGTTTATATTACTGTTTTGCATCCTGTACTTCCTAGATATCCTCTACTTCTAATTTCTTTGTTTTTCTGCTGCCCAGTTTCTAAAACATGTCACATTTTACTGTCCTCTCTGATGACCTTTGGCTGCTTTGTGAATACTAATTACCTATGATGACTGCTATGATGACTGCTTTGTCAAGGCAAGTGCTTAGCTCTGATGCCTGTGTTTTCTAACTGGCCATGAATCGCACTAAGTCTAAATAAATTGACTCTGCGCGTACATCAAACTGCCTCTGGCTTCAGCGTGTTCCATCAGAACCGTATTATTTGATTCATTCATTTTTTAATATTGACTATATTTCAATATATACTGTGGAGTAATAAGCAGCAGCTCCATAAACATTTTTTTTTGTTTTCATTACATAAAAAGTTAGTGGATTCAGATTTATATGTCCTGTGTCACCCTAAAATGAACACACCCAAGCAGCACGGCAGTAAATGAACCTGGCAGAGTCATTAAAATGGGCTGATGTCAGCAGACTGATGCATCATGCCCAGAGCCTGCCTTCCAGGCTCTCCTGAGGCTGACCTCCATATTTTACTGAGAGAGAACCTAAAGCTTTTTTAGAGTCACCATGGGGGCCTGATGAATGTGTCAGGCAATTAAAGTGAGCAGTGGCAGGTTTTCACAATAACAACCTCACAGCAAAATCACAAAGTGTCACAAAGGCAGATATCTACCCACAGAGATCTATTAAAAACCTGATGGAGAATTAAAACTTGCAGCTTGGGGAATAATAAAGAGTGGATAATATGAGTACAAATGCTCAGATTAAAGCTAATCTAGTTTTATATATGCAAAAAAGGTCTCACACATGTAATTCAAGCACACTGAAAAAGAGCAAAAAGAGAGTTATCTTGTACATTAGACAATGTCATGTCTGAAGTTTTTCTGTTCTGGTCAAAATATTGCACATGCACAGACTGATACCAACTCATTCACTTTTACTTATCACATGACTGGCAGTAAAACATCAAAACATCAAAACATCAAAACAGCAAATGCAGAGTATAGAGAGCTAAATCACCAATCACCATGAAGGCAAAGCTAGAGCTGAAAATTGTCTCTTTATGGATCTGGCAAAGTATCAGCAAGGAATATGGGAAAGTATGTAACAGTGGGCGTAACTGTGGGGTTTCTCCACAGGCGCCAGGGGCTGGAGAATCATTTAAATCAGCCATTTAATAAATATTAATCTTCAAAACTTTCTCATTCATAACTCAATACATGTTAAATTCATTCAAAATACCAGTGATTTGTTTTAAATGTTTTTTCCCTGCCTTTCTAGGTGCCGCACAATCATAAGGCAGATCTAAAATTACAACTACAATATAGGTCCATGGATTATCTGTGGAATGGAAAATGTCATTATATCAGAGATGTTTGTACAGCATGCAAAGGTTGGGAGAAAAAGAACAAAAATGTCTTCCTTTTCCCATGCCAGGTTTTTTGGCCTAGATTCAGGCCTTTTATGTAGTTACTGAGATGTAGTTGTGAAAGAACTTTTACTGAAACTATGCAACTCTTTGAACAAAGTTATGTATTTTGTATTCTATATGTTTAATATGAATAAAGGTATGTATACTGTATGCTGTATGTTTAATATGAAAAAGGTTTACATTAGATAGTAGCCTCCAGCATAAAACATGCATGATGGCATCTTGTAATGCTGCCTCATCCTGCTGCTACAACCAATATAAATGTAAATACCTTTATATTTAATTCAATATCCTTCTAATTAACAAGAAATGTCACAGTTTCGTCTCATGTACTGCAGTATATGTAATGTCATTAGCTTCCTGTCAGTAGTCCTTAACACTGAAATGTGTGTGTGGGTGTGTACGTGTGTATGTGTGTGTGTTTGTTGGCATGCCTACCAAGTAGCTCATAGAGGAGGTTGAGGATGTCCTTCCAGGCCTCTCCAGCCTCCTCGCCTGCAAACTCCTCAAACTCAGCAGCACTATTGTACATGTTGAGTCGGTCGATGCAGATAGAGACCAGTGTAAGCATTCCCTAAAATAGGCAAGAAAATAAGGAAACATCATCCATCACTACATTCTCATTCTTAGGCTACTATCGTTTTTTCTACAACTTGGGTCTTATATAAGAACTGGGCAATCCCAGTTTAAGTATTATTTTATTTTTCAGTGGTGCAGTGTGTAGTGTTGCTCTAGGGATGGAAGAATAACAAAGGGACCGTACATGTTTTTTATACCGAGACTTAGAAAATTACTCCAGCAGTTGTCAATTTCCATTACACGTTAAGTGATCTGCAAGTAAATTGTTTTTCTACTCTCTTCTCAGCACAGTAGAGATGTAACAGAATACAAATAGATTATTCATACTGAACAGATAATATGCTCCAAACATTTACAGTACAAATATAAATATGAATAGAAGACAAGCATTGGGACCCCACAGGACACAACAAAAAGCAGGAAGTTTTTACTTTCATGCTTGCACATTTATTTTTATCAAATAAAAACCAGTGACAGTCACAGCAGTTCAAATGAGCCCATTAATTAAATTGTCCTGTGTGATATGAGGGGCAGGAACTGGGTTTTTCCAGTGTTCAGTGGTTCCAGGGGCAAAGTGGTAGTTCATATTTAATTAAGAAAAATAATCTCCCAGTTTGGGTCATACCCAAATACAAACACAGATATGGATATTTGGTACTCTAAACAGATGTTCATACAGATGACATATAGATACAGTGGCATTTCTGTACACCACTAATAGGTTTAAATTCCTATCTATGGTACATCCATATAATCTACAGATGTGGGGTATGGAGATTAGTTTGAGGAACACATTTCTTTAAACCAAATTCATTCAAAACATGCACACTTAGTGAAAACTGGACTGTGCTTTACAGGATGCTATGAACGTACCTCCTCTTTGAAAAGGTCCTGGCGTTTGATGAGCGATCGGAGCTGCCTCTGCTTCTCCTCATGCTCCAGCTCTGAGTCAGGCTGTTGGAAGTAGGTGATGAGGTCGTTCAGGGTCTGTAGTACCTCTCCCACTGGCAGACTCACCCCCGATGCTTTCTCACCCTTCAGTTCATCCAGCCCCCTGACACCATACAAGAAGTGAGCACAAAACCTTCATTTTCCAGTCCAGATCACCTCTTTTGGTTTCATATAAATATAGCCGTAATTTAAAAATGCCAATTAAAGTACAACAAGATAAAGAGCATATTCTGAAGCAGAAAACTCCTGGTGGCAAGCATATGCACATATGTGAGATTTTATAATATACCCAACTATCAATCATTATAACACCGTGTACCATCACCATACCAACTAAAATATACAGTACACTACACAGTTAAAAAGACTAAAGAGCTAAGTCTTTGCATGAGTTGTTGGACATCCTATTTAAAACCATAGGCATTATTATGGACCTGGGATATTATGGAACAGCCTCCAGTTCCTGGAAAGCTTCCCATTAGATTTTGGAGTGTGTCTGGGGGACTTTGTGTCCACTCAGTAGAAACAACAATTGCTGGCACTGATGTTAAACAAGAAGGCCTGGCTTGCACTTGCTGTGCTTTGTGCACAGGGCACGGCCTTCTCTGAACTGTTGACACAAAGTTGGAAGCGTACAATTTTCTAAAATGTCTTTGTATGCTTTAGCATTTACATGGCCCTTCGCCGGAACTAAGGGGCCCAATGCTTCAGCGTCCAGTGGCACCGTGCTTTACACCACTACCTGCTCGACACTTGGCATTGTGCATAGTGATCTTAGACTTGTGCACAGCTGCTCACCATGGAAACTCATTTCATTAAGCTCCAGATAGAGTGCTGTTACTTCCAGAGGCAGCAACTCTGTAGTTTGTGACAGAGAATAGACGATTTTTACATGCTACTTGCGTCAGCACTCAGTGGCCTCATTCTGTTAGTTTGTATGGTGTACTGCTTAGTGGCTGAGCTGTTGTTGCCCCTAGATGCTTCCATTTCACAATAATAGTTGGCCAGGGCAGATCTTGCAGGGAAGAAATTTGGTAAAGGTGGCATCCTATGACAGTGCCACATTTAAAGACACTGAGCTCTTCAGCATGAGCCATTCTACTGCAAGTGTTTGTCTATGGACGTTACATAATGGGTGTGGTTGAAACTCCTGAATGTAATAATCAGGAGTAGTGTCCATATACTTTTGATTATATAGTTTACAGGATTTCTTTTACTGTTAAAATGAAACCAAACATATAAGAAAAATATTATTCAACCACTTTCAATAACTAGATCATTTTTGGGGCAAACAAAAGATAAGACTTAAATATCAATCTTCTTACTCTGTGATCACTAACTGATTCTGGCTCCAAATATTACTCCAGAATCCTGCATCCAGAATCCTTCTATACTCCAGTAAGCAATAACTTTAAAGGTATTGAAGAAGTACCTGATAAACTGAGTGAAGAGTTGCGTGGTGTTGCGGATGATGCGAGCCGCTCTGGACTCCTCGTGCTGGCAGAGCTGCAGGATCAGCCCATCATCCATATGGCCCTCTGGATACAGGAAGGCCTGCATACAACACCCACTTGCTTATATATACAAATCTACTTACAGTATGCAGAGAAATAAGTTTTCAAGTCGAGTCCTCCTTTATAAGATTACTACAAAGTCATAAAAAGTACAATTATAGTTTAAACAGAAAAAAAAAACCTCTGCGTCTTTTGTAGCTCTACAGCAGCCAGTGCCCTAGCCATCAGGAATAATTCCACAGTCTGTGAAAGTGTTACTTGCTCCTGAGCATTGGCTTGACATCTTGTCTGGACTGACATCATAACAAGTATTTATAATAATCAGACAGTTATATTTATGTATTATGTATTACGCTTGTCAGAACTGGACTTGTTTTCTGTAAGTCATGATATACACATAACGCTCCACTTCATCTAAAGCTAAATAAAAAGACAAATCATTGTTGACATTCTCTGCAAGGAGACTTTTTTTTAAATCATTTACGGAGTCTTGGATGACAGTGTTTGTAAGTAGCACTTTGGTAACACAGTACTACTTGCTCTTGTTTATTGATTGTTATACTTTATTGTACTTTGTGCTACTGTAATACTATCTATACCGTCTATCTATCTTTGTAGCCTTCCATACATTTCCCACCACAGCAGAGTCTTCAGGACAGTAGATTTAGCATTTTCACGGTTCTCTTTAGCACGACAGAAACACTTTTATCTTAAAAGTGTTTTTTCTTATTAACTTTATGGGAAAAAAAAAGAAATTACTGGTTACAGCTAGGCGACACGGTGGCTCGGTGGGTAGCACTGTCTCCTCACAGCAAGAAGGTCCCGGGTTCGATCCCCGGGTGGGGCGG
>JAOVYV010000008.1:18640340-18653176 GCA_025674545.1 Hassar affinis
AGGCTGGTCCAATTTAGCCATGAAACCTCCCACACTAAAATGACAGGTTTTTCAGTTTCATTGTCTAACCCCTGTACGTTTCAGGATCTTTTCTCTCCCTGTCCACTTGCTCAATCAGCTCTCCCTCGGTATCCTGGTTTTATTACATTAAGACACTGACAGTGATGTAAATCGTGTTGATCCTTGCAATACAGCAGCAGAGATAGTACAGTTACATAATATATGCCATGATACTTTAAAGCTGTTTTGGTGGCTCATGGTAGCCCGACACTTCACTAAGGCAAGACACAATAAGATATTATGTTGGTTTTGTTGGTTTTTCCTTTAATTTGTTACTCATCAGCAGATTATCAGCCTAAGTATAAGATTTCTGTCAGCCAGTATAGCTTATAACTATCCTTTCAGTACCTTCAGTGATTGCGACTTAAACCCTGAGTATCAAAACATACTGAGTGAGACTGCTGAGCAGTATCCTCTAAAACCTCACTATATTGATATTGGACCATCTTGGTACATATAGACCATATGTTGGGAACTGCTGAAACCACATTTGAAGTATTTAATAAAAACAGATAAATGGATTTCAAAAATATTTCATAAAAACAGAGTTTGTGAATTTGCTGCAAAAGCACAAAGTCAGTATAACTGCATATCAAGCCATTCTGGTAGTTCATGGGATTTGATTTATATAAAGAGCTAATGAATGAGGTACAATACCATCATAATCAGCAGTGTGTTTCTTATGATAGTAAGTACCTTAATTGCTGTGTTAGTGAGAGGAACTGGTGATGATCAAGTGGGGATGTATGGTGTAAGGAGAACTATACAAGACCTTGTATAGAACTTGTAAAATGATCATTCCTATAACTTAGTAACTTATACATTCTTATAGCCTTTCTCAGAATTATACATCATTCCAAAAAGATTCTTGCCAAAAAAAAAAGATATCAACATGGGCATTAGTAGTAATGAAGAGTGTTTGTGGAGACTTACAGGTGGTCAATATATCATGAAGAATAATTACTTACCCGTAGCCACAAACAAGCAAGTAGTACTACAGCTGAAAGGATATTGGTGTGATCTTTTTAATGCAACTACAGCATGTAAATCACACAAGCAGGTTGCTGCCAGATGACAGCACATAAAGCTGCTTTAATCAATTAAAATTCCTGTACCTGCTATGAACCTGTCGTCGAACAGTTAAATGTTTCCAAGAGAATATAGTCCCCTCCAAAAGTACTGGAACAGCAATGGCAATTCTTTCGATTTTGCTATACAATGAAGACATTAAGGTTTGAGAGCAAAAGATGAATGTGAGGATGTCAGGAAATGTCAGCTGAAATTCTGATTTATTGGCTCATATTCATCCCACAAACCCACAGGTCTTGAAAAAACAAAAGAATTCACATTGCTCTTTCAAATACTTCTGGAGAGGACTGTATATACTATACACAGATCAGCCATAACATTAAAACCACTTCCTTGTATCTACACTCATTGTCCATTTTATCAGCTCCACTGACCATAAAGGTGCACTTTGCAGTTTTACAAATAATAACTGTAGTCCATCTGTTTTTTTTCCAATTCTTTTTTATTTGGGTGGTGGATGATTGTCAGCAATGCAGTGACCCTGATGTGGTGGTGGTGCATTAGTGTGTGTTGTGCTGGATCAGACACAGCAGTGCTGCTGTTTTTAAACCCCCCAGTGTCACTGCTGGACTCAGAATAGTCCAGTCCAACCAACCAAAAATATCCAGCCAGCAGAGACCTGTGGGAAGCGCCCTTCACCACTGATGGAGGATGAGAGGATGACTAACACAAACTGTGCAGCAACAGATGAGCTACTGTCTCTGACTTTACATCTACAAGGTGTAGCATCTAGGTACAGGGGTTAGACAATGAAACTGAAACACCTGTCAGTTTAGTGTGGGAGGTTTCATGGCTAAATTGGACCAGGCTAGTGGCCAATCTTCATTAATCGCTCATTGCACCAGTAAGAGCAGAGTGTGAAGGTTCAATTAGCAGGGTAAGAGCACAGATTTGCTCAAAATATTGCAATGCACACAACATTATGTGTGACATACCAGAAAAAAAAAAGCAAGTCTTTGTGATGTATCAAGAGCCACGGTATTCAGGGTAGTGTCAGCATACCAAGAAACGTTTTCCACCACCAGCATCATGTAGTGATCTGGCCACTATCCTGCAAGAAGCTGCAGTGTAGTGTCTGATCTGATCGTACCAGCACAACACACACTAACACACCACCACCACGTCAGGGTCACTGCAGTGCTGACAATCATCCACTACCCAAATAGTATCTTTTCTTTGGTGGTCCTGTGGAGGTCCTGACCACTGAAGAACAGCATGAAAGGGGGCTAACAAAGTCTGCATAAAAACAGATGAACTACAGTCTCTAAAGTGCATCTGTATGGTCAGTGGAGCTGATAAAATGGACAAAGAGTGTAGATACAAGGAGAGTTTTAATGGCAATATGGTGTATACTTGTATGAAATATATAACAGTAATAGATACAGTTTGAGTGAGATGGGATCAATGGTATTATGACATAAAATACTTACATAAACATACAAAAAAAAGTACACCGACAAGCATCATAATAAAGACAAATTGAGCAGAAATATTTTCGAAAAGGTACAGCCAGAGGCATAGCTAGGGAGAGGGATTACAGGTGTATGTATATAGTAATATAGTAAGAAACCAATCAGCATCATGTGATAGATTATTTTAATATTTTTCAATGGAACTGTCATAAAGGTATTTTGTAGCAATATTATTAACACAAAAAGACTATCTGACAGTAAATTGAGCCTTACATGATTAAGTAACAAATTTCTATTATTTCTATTCACAACTTCTATTAACCTGCACCCAAAATGCATAAGCCTGCTGCATTTCTCAATTTCACTGTACAGTGTAAAGTGGTTTTATTTACTATAAATCCTAATCCCGATCTAAAAACTCCCAGCTACATCACCGGTTATAGCACTCTGGCAGTTTTATATTAACTATGTTACCTAATAATAGTCTGCATTTCTACCCATATGGCTATAACAGGTAGTGAGGTGACATATGGCTACTTACACCTTCCCCATTTTGGCCTGTGTTTGCGAGCATTTCCTGCAGGGCTCGCACAGAGAGAGACTGCTCCAGCACAAAGTTACAGATGCACAGGTCAGGAGGAACATACTGCAGAGAGTGAGCAAGAAGCAGAGACTGAGAGGTACAAGGTCATAGTATTTAACTCGCATATTACAGATAGCTGAATATGAAATTCAAATTAGATTCATCAACACAAAAGACTCTATTAGACATCTCTATATTAGAGTAATAGCTTAATAGCTTAATAGCTAAGATGATTATTATATACTCTTGAAATGCTTTAACAATTGCTTTCCACAATTTTTACTAGTATAGTGCTGATGTAAAACCATATTCACTCCTGTTCCCAGAATAATTCTACATATTAATCTCAGCAGTGTCCAGAGCTACATTTTGCACTCTTCTAACTGCACACATTTCCTGTTAGTTTATGTGTAGGGACTGAATAATAGTAGTTACTTTAACATTTTTAAATGGTGGGACATGATTATTTTGAGAAGCACATCGTTTGACCGATCATGTGCACTGGGGCATTTGGCCACTTTAGCAGATCATATACTAAGTAAATGATTACAAGCGTATCTCACCTAATTAACAAGGGTCATGCAGTATAAACAACTGTTTTATTTTTTTTTGTATTGGCTTAGGCATTAAACTAATCTAGGCCTGTGGGCTATAGAGCATGTATACATGTAGACCAGTATTTTAAGTACATTTATACAGTATAACTATATATGTTTTTGAAAGTAAAATGACTTATTTTTATAAAATGCTAAACATAGTGTATTTATATATAGTTATGCAAATGAATTCCTATCTTCTGTTCTCGCATTTCTAGTTGCGAGATGAGTTCAGATGTGTTGGTGTTGCCATGGTTCTCCACCACAGACATTTCTTTCCATTAACCTGATATATTCCAGGAAGAGAACATGTTAACAAAACCCTATCGCCCTTAACCTGCAAGTTCAAGAAAAATGCCACTGTTCCATTAACAATATTTTTTGTAGTCATTTTCATTAAAATAGAAGTAAAATGCAGAATATGCATCCTTAAGAAGAGATTTATTAATTTAATTATTCACTTAAGGATCTTTCTCCGGATTACTCTCTCAGAGGAAATACAGAAATCTGTCAAATCTTGTGATATAATGCTTTGTTTGTCATTATTTCAGATTATTTTCACAAACAGTCTGAATCTTGCCAATCATACCTTAGCTTCTGAGGTGGGCTCCAGGTAACACAATCGATTTCCAAGTCCTTCTGCAGACAGGCAGAATTTACGATTCTCCTTCTGAATAGTAGCAACACACTGGAGCACCACTTCATCATCCTGCCAAAGAGGAACACAGGTGGAGGAACTAGTCAGTTCAAATAATCAGAAAGAGAAAACTTTGAAAATGTCATTAGTTAGATGTCAGACAGTTGCAGGGGGGGTCACAGAAAGAAAAACATGACAAATCACTGTAGTAGAGCTGTGCAGAGATCCTTAAAATGGAAGCTGTTCAAAAATAAATCATGTGGATCAAGTTTTTAAAACACCAGTCACAGCATAACATGCTGAACTACAGCAACTGATATACATATAGTACATAACAAAACACCTCTGATAAAACTGGCATTTAACAACTTTATATAGTACATATTTAATATGTAAAAAAAAGGCAATAAGATACACTCTCACGCATTATCTAAACTGCGTATCCTACTGCTGGGTTGAGGGGGTGCTGGAGCCTATCCCAGCACTCACTGGGCAGAAGGCAGGAAACACCCTGGACAGGTAACAAGTCCATCACAGGACAGACATATTCACACAGGCACTAGGGGAAATTTTCCAATCTCCAATTTGCCCGACTACATATCTATAGACTATAGGAACAAACTGGAGCTGCTGAAAGAAATACACCAAGGCACAGGGAGAACATGTAATCTCCATCCCCAAAGGACCCTGGGCACCCTTGCTGCGAGTCAACAAGCTCTACCTACTGCATCCCCATGCTGCCGCAATAAGATGTACAAAATGAAATATATGTCTGACCTAAACACAACCTAGCCTCGAGTCAAAATTGTAGACAATATGGAATGCATTTTATGGCACAACACTGTACAACACTGCAAATACAATGCAGCAGCATATATACAAGCAAGAGTGTGTAAATCTGCACATTAGTAATAGTGGCTAATTTAAAACTTTAATAAATCCTGCAAGAGAACAGGCTAGAGAAACTGCACTTTTTTAAATAATCAGCAAATATTTCAAAATATTTATAAAAATGCACATTTTAGTTTTTTTCCAACATTCATTCCACCCTTTTACCTGAACACAATCACTCCTAACAAAAAATCTGGATTATTCCACAAGTCTCATGTTCAACAGGAAGTCGCATCATCTGAATTTCCTGAAGATTTTGAGATGATATTGTTTTACTCTGAATGTACAACAATGTTGAAATTCTATAGTTAATAAAATATTTGTAGATTATAGAAAACAAGTAACTTCTGAAATAAAACATTTAAGTCGATTATTAGAGTATACTTAATGTTCTCATTCCATTAGATCATTTGGTGTATTAGGTTTAAAAAAAAACAAAAAAAAACTTGATGAGTCAAATGTCACCAAATCACTAGCAAAAAGACATTATTAAAAATGGGATGTTGTTGGCTGAGATAGTTAAACACAATAGTTGAATTTTTTTTGATTCTGTAATTCAAATAATTTTAAAAACTAAAGTAGCAGTAGAATACTGGCTAAAAGGGGTCCTGGATTTAGTCATATACACTATATTGCCAAAAGTATTCACTCATCCATCCAAATCCTTGAATTCAGGTGTTCTAATCACTTCCATGGCCACAGGTGTATAAAATCAAGCCCCTAGGCATGCAGACTGCTTCTACACACATTTGTGAAAGAATGGGTCGCTCTCAGGAGCTCAGTGAATTCCAGCATGGCACTGTGATAGGATGCCACCTGTGCAACAAGTCCAGCTGTGAAATTTCCTCACTACTAAATATTCCACAGTCAACTGTCAGTGGTATTATAACAAAGTGGAAGCGATTGGGAACAACAGCAAATCAACAATCAATCAATCACTACAGACCTCCAAACTTCATGTGGCCTTCAGATTAGCTCAAGAACAGTGCATAGAGATCTTCATGGAATGGGTTTCCATGGCCGAGCAGCTACATCCAAAACTTGCATCACAAAGCACAATGTAAAGCGTCGGATGCAGTGGTATAAAGCATGTTGAAACTGGACTCATCAGATTTTGCAATCTGATGGATGAGTCTGGGTTTGGCAGTTGCCAGGAGAACGGTACTTGTCTGACTGCATTGTGCCTAATGTAAAGTTTGGTGGAAGGGGATTATTGTGTGGGGGTGTTTTTCAGGAGTTGGGCTCAGCCCCTTTGTTCCAGTGAAAGGAACTCTAAATGCTTCCGAATACCAAGAGATTTGGAACAGTTTCATGCTCCCAGCTTTGTGGGAACAGTTTGGGGATGGCCCCTTCCTGTTCCAACATGACTGCACACCGGTGCACAAAGCAAGGTCCATAAAGACATGGATGAGCGAGTTTGCTGTAGAACAACTGGACTGGCCTGCACAGAGCCCTGACCTCAACCCGATAGAACACCTTTGGGATGAATTAGAGAGGAGACTGTGAGCCAGGCCTTCTCATCCAACATCAGTGTCTGACCTCACAAATGTGTTTCTGGAAGAATGGTCAAAAATTCCCATGAACACACTGCTAAACCTTGTGGAAAGCGTTCCCAGAAGATCTGAAGCTTTTACAGCTGCAAAGGGTGAGCCAACATCATATTAATACCTATGGATTAAGAATGGGATGTCACTCAAGTTCATATGTGTGTGAAGGCAGGCGAGTGAATACTTTTGGCAATATAATGCATATTCTTGCTGCTCTGAGCAAATAAGACTTGTACAATAAAACGTAAATATCACAGGTACAATGTTGCTGAAACCTGCAGTGTCTAGTGAAGATTCCCTCAAGTGCTTCCCTGAGGAAGAGTAATCATCTATGGGAGCTTAGCAGACAGTGACTCCATCACTACAGCCTATGGTGTAATTTCACTTGAGAGTGTTATTGATTTGGGTCTCAGTGGCTTTGAATGCCTGGCTGTGCTTTTTAGTGCCAGCATATCAAGCACATTAATCTGAGCTGTTGGTTGCCATGGCTCTGCACTGTCACAGTAATAGCTATACATTAAACACAGCCTTGCCTTAGAAAGCTTAACATTTAAAACTCCACCCTAAAAAGAGGCAGACAAGGAGGTCCAAGGACAGACAAGGAGGTCCAAAACATGAACATTTAAAACCACAAAAAACCTCTGACCTTTTGCAATGATTGAACATTTAGGTTAATATTCATTGGTGATGCTTTGGCCACCTCTGTACACCTGCTCATTCATGCAATTATCCAACCAGCCAATCGAGTGGTACCAAATCCCACCCCAAACCTCGAGGCAAATGGCTTACAACAACAGAGGACTCCTATCAGACAAGAACAAGAATATAAGACTTCAGTGGACATGGATTCACCAAAACTGGGCAGTGGAAGACTGGAAAAAGAACAGGCAATGGTTTCCGATGAAGTCCTTGACTTGTATCTGCATGATCTTATGCACTGTGCTACTGACACATGATTTACTGATTGCATACTTAAAAGTAAAGTATTAGCCTACTGTACTTGCACACACAGGAATTTGTCCTCTGCATGTAACCCATCCATGCAGTGAAACACATGCATACACACTAATGAAGTGAGCACACACTAGCCAGAGCGGTGGCCACCCTCGTCCACAGCACCCAGGGAGCAGTTGGGGATTAGGTGTCTTGATCAATGGTACCTAAGGGCTCTGACCTATCCTGATTTTTTTTTTTTTATTTAAATACTAATGCAGTGGAATTGCCATACCTCAAGAATCTCAGCTTAGTTATATATACAAAAATAGTTATGTTTACACAGTAAAATGTAAAATGTAATGCTTAGATAAATAAACACAGAACATTGCATGTCCTAGTAAAAGTAATATTGAATTATAAAAGCATTGCTTTTATAGTTGTGGTCCACATCTAGAAGGGACCTCCAGCACCATATCCTCTTGCTTACATGGATCTTGTGCCAAGGAATCTGGTGAATCTGCGGCAAAGTGATCCAGGGGACAGGGAACAGGGCAGAGCCATCTGCTAGAGAGCTGAGAGTCAGCATCACAGACTATGTATAGGGCCATGGGGAGGGGTGTGTATAAGGTGCCAGGGCAGGGGGGGAGGTTCATACTAAGGGTGACCCCAGCCTGCAGTCTTTAATTCCCTTAGATCCACAGCCAGTGAGACCCTATGTCACTCCAAGCTATCATGCTGGTAGTCAGCCCTTGCTCTTGTCACATTCCCAGCTTCATGCTTGTGGGTTTAAAAAGCAGGTGTGACTGAGAGCCCATGGTCTCCTTCAGCCCCCCTACCATCTTCCCCAACCCTTCCTCCCACCCAAGAGTATGTCTTTAAGGACATGAGCAGGTGCGCAGATGCCTCAAGAGCCCGTAACCCGAGAGCTCCTGATGTGCTGCTGTACCAAGCAAGCTTGCAAGTCACCACCCTTCCCCTGTCACTGACATGAACTTGAGAAAAGGTGAATATACTAAATCTGCCTCAAGCTTGCTATTTTCACACATATGGTATGGACATGCTCAAAACAGCAGATGCTTAAACAGAAACAGTGAATTTGTTCTGGACCTTATAAGACCCTGTAAGATATAAACTATCTCAGAATGACTGTACTCATAAATGTCAGGCAAGGTGATAAGAGGTGTATCACATTAGAGGTTTTTAGCTTGCTTTGCCACATTACAGAATGACTTACAACTGTGAAGGGAAACTACCTAAGGTACTACTATTATCTGATTGAACATGGCTGAGCATATTCTTTGTTCTTCAGACCTTTTAACAAGACTAATATGTACCTCTTGTTTCAGCTTTAAGCTGGCATTTCTTTTGCTTCCTGTTTATCTGGATAGACTGCATCTTCTTAGGCTTGTCATTCAATTTGCATGACAAGAGATAATAGCAGGAAAATAATGAATTCCTCTGATTTTCTACTCTGTAAATAACTCATATTTTCCACCAACCAGGGCACAACTGTGGTCAGGCTGCTCCCACTCCTGTGTCTGAGAGATTAATGAGATAGCTAACTACATGCAGCTTAAGTCGCTGCCACCTCTGGTTACTGCAGTCTTCCCACATGTTGTGAATAAAAACTCTGCCATAGCTAGGAGTCAGGAGACGAACAGCGTGATGGTACATACAGGATTTATATATTTTTTATGACCCAATCTGTTAGGGGTTAATTCCTAAACCAATTCCTAATTCAGCCAGCTGTGTTATTTAAGGGATTATTCTCAAGATTTAATTTCAAGAGATGTTGCATCTATTAAAGTTATTTAGATATCCTCCATATATGATTACTTGAGGTTGTCATTTAACACAATTAACATGTACTGAAGCAAGATTTCTGACCATGCTCAATCAATAACAATGGATTTCCATTTTTGTTACCAACACCCCATGCCATCACCCACCAGCTCACATCAACAAGCTTACATAATGGCTCATAAGATCCTTGGAAATCTTAAACTGAGACCATCCTTTCAGAGGAGTTGACATAAAGATGGACATTATGCAATGCATAAAAAGCCATTACACTAATATGGTCAGTCATGCCAGTGGGAAGATTTTAATCTTCATTCTATGAATGACACAGCAAAAGCCATATGGCAAAATTTTAATATAGACACAGCCGTCTTGAAACAGTGCAGAGAAAATAAGACCGTAGAGCTACACCAGCCCAACAGGATTACAAATTAGATTTTCCCAGGCTTACTTTCCATGCATATTGCTTTAAAACAGCCTCATGAAATACAAAAAATGTCTCGCAAGGATGGCTGAGCGACTTCCATCAACACTGATAAATGGAAGTGCCAGACACAGGCAGGGCAAGAATGCAGAAGAAGGTTTTTTTCTGTTAGGAGCACTTTGTGTTGAACAGAGTAATCTGAATCTGCATGCATGGAACAATGTTTAACACAGGAATAGGACTTGCACATGTACTGAAATAATGGAGCAAATATATTCACAGCTGACTATGGAACAGAGTGTGCACAAAACCAATTTCAAAGGTAAAATACACTATATATCAGGTGTCCAGCTTCAGCTGTAGTCTAATGCACCTGATTCAGTTACTCAAGATACAATATTTAAAAAGTGAGATGGTGGTGCAGCCGGTAGTGATGTGCTTCTCAAGGTCAAGGAAGGATCATTAACGGCTGGGGTTCTAGGATGATACGTCATCGAATCATGCCGAAGGACTGTTCCGATGTCTAGGATCCTTCAAGTTCTACCAAGGATCCAGTTCTTTGTTCAGTGTTGTTTCAAGGATGTCATTAGTGTATCCTCTGTGTTCATAAAGCACCCACAATCCTATGTGCACATACAAGAATTGAAGACCTGCATACTCGCGAGCTTGTTCCAATACGTGTTCTCTGAATGCTAGGAAGGACTCTTGCCTACCCTTTCTTCCAAGGAAGCATCCTTGACTTTGAGAAGAAGGAGCTGCCTCACAGATCCAGGGTCTCTGATTTGATCCTGAGCTCAGGTTACAGGCTCTGTGTGGAGTTTCATGTGTTTGCATGAGTTTCCTCCAGGTTCTCTGGTTTTCTTTCTACCTCCCAAAAACATGTCTAGATGCTAGAGTGCTCCTAGATGTGTGTGAATGTGTGTTTACATGGACTCCTACCTCACACCCAGTGTTGGAACAACAGACTCTGGATTAATGCAAGATATTTAGAAACATCTCCATATTTGAGCCAGCTATAATAAGAGAAGATACTTTTTCATTTATAAAGTAAGGGCTTTATCTGTGTGAGCATTGTAGTGGATCCTGTCCACTGGGTGTGAGGCAGGTACACACCTTGGATAGTAGGCCAGTCCATCACAACGGTCAATGTGCATGAATATTTATGTTCACATTCTTAACTAGGCACATTCTTAACTGTTGTGTGGCAATCCACCTGTGAGCATGTTTTTTGGAGATGGGAGGAAAATGGAGAACCCAGAGGAACTCAGAGGAACCCTTTACAGAGACAGAAAGAAGTAACCCAAGCTGACAGTAACTCAAGCTCAGGATCAAACCAGGAACCCTGGAGCTGTGAGGCAGAAAATGTTACACATTATAATAATATGCCTCCTAATGCCACTTTGATAAACTGTAAATCCATGTGCAGATATCACATGTATATCTGCAGTCATGAAAGTAACCTAAAACTGAATGTGTAAAGTAAAAACTGAATGTGCATATATTGATTCTCCTGTCAAATGTAGAGTGTAACCATTTTCAAAAATTAATCACCGATTTCAGATTCATAGAATGTGATTTCGGTATCGTGTTTGGGTGTGATTGCTTATGACAGGAAACCGCAAGGCAGCAGATATGCAGAAATGACATTGGTCACCCCCTGCAATACCTTGTGCGCCCCAGTTAATCTGTCAACACAGGCTCAGATCTGGCCACACACAGTATCTGATTTCTGGCATCCATTGCATCATAGGGAAATAAACAGAAAGAGGTTTAATTAGAGCTTTAAAAAGCAGCACTGAATCAAATACAGAAAATGCACAAAATTTTGAAATATTTCTGTGGAACGTCTCATAACAAATTAATAACTGAATATAGAGTTATGTTTTTCTATACATCCATCAAACTTAGAGTAACAGCTTAAACCTTGATTGCACAATAATGAAGGTGATGGATGGAAGAAGACATTTTGTCCTTCAGCACAGATGGCTCCAAAACCTTTAGGACCAAACCCATGGCAGGGATCACACCAAGCACTGACGTCAGACTCTTTTTTTTAATCAATGCAAAGGAAATTAAATTCAACACATGCAGCTGGAAAAGGTCAGAAGCCCCAGGAAACACTGAATCACATGATAGAATGACAAATTCTGCTTGTGTATTCTAAGACTTCATCGCTCAGCCTGAGCCTTTACCTGGGCATCTCTCTTTAGTCACAGCCATGTTTCTGCATATCTCTAGTCAGCACCTTGTCTTTTTGTGAGTGGACAGCGGCAGTGTGTCCGCTACACACTGATGAACAGGAATAGCTCTAAAATAAATGTCATTTTGCCTGTCTCTGTGTCCGATACCAATGTGCGGTACCAATCTGAGATACTCTAGCCAGAGTCATCAAGGCACCTTCAAGTCACATCAGAAATACTCAGCACCAAAGTGTAAAAGTCATTTGAGCAAGAGCACATGTATAGTACATTTAGAATAGACCTTCCTGGGGTGTGAAAAATGATCACCTTGGGCTAGAAGGAGACTAGAGCAAAACAGAAAATAGAAACAGTGCAGCTGGTTTATCATTTAACTCTATGAAGAGCAGCCTGGGGAAAAAAAGGAAACCTTTCAAAGAATTATGGAGGCGTATCTAATTGGGCACACTGTATGCTTTTATACAGTACTAAAATAACTGAAAATCTACTGTAATAATAGCAGTTTTTATTTAAAATCCGTAGGGAAAAAAACAAGAAATCACAAGCAAGAACATCATCCAGAAATTATTGATTAATGCTTCGTGTAACTACTTACTTCAAGCTGAATGCAGTCAGAGTAAGTTTGTTTACAGCACACTAACTAAAATAGAAATGCATTTATAT
>JAOVYV010000008.1:18662956-18694791 GCA_025674545.1 Hassar affinis
GAGAGAGAGAGGGAGAGAGAGAGAGAGAGAGGGAGAGAGAGAGAGAGAGAGGGAGAGAGAGAGAGGTGATGAAACACCAGTAGGTTCCCAGATCTAATATAAAGTTGTTAATAATAAACACAGTGAGCCGAACCCCAAACCTAGAGCCAGACATGCAGCCAGGAGACACACACACACACACACACACACACACACACACACACACACACACACACACACACACACACACACACACACCCCTTGGAAAACCTGTAAATTTCCTTCTTAAATGGTGGCACATTTGTAAGGAACATTCATTTGTGTGGGTGTGTGGGTGTGTGTGTGTCTGTGTGTGTGTGTCTGTCATGAATCTACACAGGGGAGGAGGACACATGTTTGTTGTATGAGGCTCAGCGAGTGACATCCTGCAAGTCTGTGGACGACACCTCCACACACAGACATACTGAATTCCTAAGAACAATCTCTACTGACATAAGCAGCCCCAGAGACCCACTAATCTCTTCTGACCTGGTAATAACTGTAAGACAATATCATTGTTTGAAACATTACATGAAGTCAATACAGTAATACCTTGCCAAAAAAAATTATTTCACAAAAATTTGAAAAAGAAAAAAAAAATTAAAAAATGTTCCCTATGACATAGTTATGATGATTTGAAACCTCTATGTAGTCACCACCCTATCTGTAAAGAAATGAAGAAATGTCATTTGTTTGTGGTATATTTCTGCTTATGTATTATGTAAAAATGATTATTGGGGCTGGTTTAGTTTTTGCTATTATAAGGTCTATCACTGAGCATGAGTCACAGTGCATTAAACCTTGTTTATCTCAAAACCACATCAGTACTCTAACCAAATGAATCAAAGGAGTCATTCCATTTATGTTTATTACTAGCATAAGGATTTTAATGGAAACTACAAAGCATTTATTTAACTAATTCAGTTCATTTTGACTGACTATGACATCAAATACATACACAAATAAATGATATTCAGTAAAAATAAATCACAAATGTAAAAATTAGTATCATTTCTATACAGTGCATTAAACCTTGTTTATCTCAAGGTTTATATGGGATATTTTTTGGTTTTTGAACTATGTACAAACTAATCTCCTAATTTATTAACATTTTAAAGGCCAGATCTGTCTATAATTTCCAAACCTACAATAATCATAGTTTCAAAGACACCAAAAAAACTTACAATAATAAGTAGCAGTAATAAATAAATATTATGCTGAGACTTAACAGGTTATTAAAGCTTATTTTCCCCCTGAGTCAGTCACCTGTGTTCAAAGCAGCTGAGCCTTGCATTCCTTATGTTTTAAAACTTTAGAATTTTTGGTAATTGCACATTTTTATGAAATGTTCTATATCTGTAACTATTTGAGCTGTTCCTGTGGCGCTGTTCTTATGCACACTGACATTTTCTTAAGGGTTATTTGTGATTAGAATCTTTGGTGTCTGTCTGTTATGCTTCTGCAGTCAGGCCTGAATCATATTTACACTGCAGTTGCCAGATTACAGATCAAATAGAGCACAGTAATGCTTTCTCCTTGCTAATGTCCTGTAGTTCTACACATTTCATAGTCTTATGAAAAATGATATAATTGTATTTTTAATTCCTTTCAGAGATAAGAAGAATGCTTTTTTAACAAACCACAGTCATTTTAATGAGCCTCTGGTAAATGGTGTGAAAAAAGTACAAAAATAACAAGATAATTCTTATATAAAAAGATATTTGAATTTAGAAGGAACCCTTTGTAGAACCAATTAATCATTTATGCAGTGCAAATGCACTTTGTTTATTTACGTGGTCGTGCAACTGCTTGTTTGTGCATCTGTATAAAAAGTTTTTTTAAACGCTGTATATAAATAAGATAATATCTAAAAAAAATATATAGGAATTCTTATTATCGAACAAAATCTCCTCATACAATATTGCACTTAAAGGCTTAGCAAGGGTTTTGGCCTCCCAAGGACATTTAAAAACTCACTTACAGTGTCCTTACAGCTTACAGTGTCCAGGATTTGCACTGTAACATTTCCCTCTGCTACAAAAATTCAACTACCCTTGAGGGCATGGTGCACAAAGGCAGTGGAGTGTGTGAAAGAGGTGAAAGAGGCTAATTGTTGCGATTAATGTGACCATTTGCTGTGGTGCTGAGGTTCAGAGATATTCATCTTACCAGGGAAGTAGTTTAGTGAATAGATATCACTCCAGTCAAGCATGCTTTACTGCATCGCCATAACCTGTGTGCATTTGAGTGTGTTGAAGGGTGTATGCAAATATTGTGTCACCAGGAAAAAAGAGAGAAGGTGGAGCATTTGCACTGAGGAAAGGAGTGAATATGTGTAAATATGATCCTATATGCTTGTTTGATGGTTCCTGTGCGATATATGGATTAAAAGCAAGGGGACCTGCTGAGTCTACTGGTTGTAACTCAATCAAAACTGGAGCAAAGAGACAAATGAGTGAAGGTAAAGGAATATCACTTGGAGCGTCTGTATCAGGTGAAGAAGTAATTTACTCCTGGCTCCAATTAAACATTTGTGGATTGTCGTTTGTATAACTCCTTTGGACTGACAAGACAAACCTGAGATTTTGCATCATTCTGGTAATGTGACCTCATCTTTCTGGAAGTTTCAGTAAAAATCAGGGATATCAAGTCAACTACAAACAAACTGGAAAACAAAGATTTGGAGAACAGTTCTGGAGAACAATCACATGTTGTTGACGAGGTTTATATG
The DNA here is from genome assembly GCA_025674545.1 of Hassar affinis. Lineage (NCBI taxonomy): Eukaryota > Metazoa > Chordata > Actinopteri > Siluriformes > Doradidae > Hassar > Hassar affinis. The sequence goes on from JAOVYV010000008.1 coordinate 18,665,706, forward strand.
TCTAGTAAGATATTTATTTAGCAAAGGATTCCAAAAAACAAGTTCTAGCTCAAATGGACATGCTAACAAAATGGAATCAGTGCAAAAATAAAAATAAAAAGGAACTATTCTGCTTAGTGGAATGTTGAAGTCTGCATATAAATCATAATATACTCGCAATTAAAAGTTTCTTGCCTAAAAACAATGGATAGTTATGCTGCTAATTCATTCTTTAACAACTTCACCAACCTTTTCAACCGTATAGAGAAAACTGAAGACACACCGGTTCTTTCATCTTTTCGTTCCCTGTCTGAGAACAATTCGGAGCCTCAGAATATCAGCCTCCAAAAACCTCATAATAATGGATTTGAGAATGATTCACCTGAAAAAGATCTTAATGCAGTGGATGTTTCTATTCAAATTCATAGCAGGACGACATCTGAGACAGACATGTTATTAGACACAGAGGTTGCTTTAGCAAAAACGATACAGCCTAGAGATGATTGCAACAACTATAACAATCTGGGTCAGAGGTCATGTCTGGAAATAATGGATAATAATGTTGAAACTCCCAGAAATACAAACACAGACCAAGATGAAGTAAAAATTCAAGAAATATCAACTCATACTGGAAAGGAATTCTTGGACATGGACCTGCAAGTTAGCATGGATCGAGGCAAGTCATGGAAATATCCATCCTCGACACGCCAAGCTGACCAAAGGGTGGCAGATGATCAAGCTGCCCTGCTGTCCAAAGCATTTAGCCATGTATATAATGATGCTAGTCTGAGTAACATAGCACCGGCAGAGAGCCAAAGAAGTGGGGATCTTTCAGACTGTATCAGCAAACAGACAGCAGAGACATTACCAGACAGAGATATGAGAGATGGCAACCCAGAAGAGGTATCATCTGTTGCACAACATGATGGCAAATGCCAAGAGTGGACAAATGAAGTTAAACATATGCAGACTAAAACTGTCAGTCTCAATGAAACACAAAAGGGGAAAGGAACAAAAGATGTTCATGAATTGATTAATCTAGAAATGCTGCAGAATGGTGGAGAAGATAGAGGGACAATGATGAAAGATGACAGTGATAACCTGGAAGAAATAGAGGAAGAAAACAAAGAAAGTTTGATGAAAGAGAAAAAGGATATATTACATGAAGACAGCAATACTGAGTCCTTAGATATTCCCTTTTCTCCTGGGAACCTAGAAGAGCCTCCAAACACTAAAAATGCTTCTACACCCACCAAAAGAGTTACCTTCTCTCCTGACATAAAGTTGGACAAACCTCCCCAGCGACCCTCCATCTTTAGTGGACTGTCAGGGTTGAAAAAAGAAGGGCATGGTCAGCAGAAAAAAACATTAACCCTTGAACAACCTAAGAGTCCTGTTCTGATGAAACCGGCCTCTGTGAAACGGGCACTTTTCTCTGAAAAACCTGCCAAAACTGAGGTTAAAGGGAGCATCCTTGAGCAGCTCTCTCAACTCTTGAGCTTTGATGCTGGAAAAGTAGGTGCAAAAAAAACACCGGAACCCACAGCAAGTCCTCCACTCTCACCTAGCAGCAAGGCCCCAGTAGCAGAAACGCCTTCTGTAGAGGAAAGTGTGGAGGATCCTGATGATCATTCCTCAGAGGAACCTGGCAAATTAACAAATACAGAGACAGCCCTGAGTGCTTTCAAGGCTTTCTTTACCCCTAAGCCAGCTAAGAGGGACACCTCGGACCATATTGACCTGGATGCTGTAAAGAGGGCGTTCAACCCAGAGACAATCCGAGCTATCTTTGACAGAAATTCTAGCAAGTCTCCAGACAACAGGAACATTTCTGATAACAAAGTATGCACTTAAAAATTACTTTTTCAAAAAAAGTAAAAGCATATTGCAAATTAGAGATGCTGACTTTTTTAAAGATATTTAAAGTTTCTTATTGGAACTTGTATATATTAGATGTATTTTGCTGTAGAATATGTATTTTGCTGTAGAATTTTACACTGACACATGACCTGTCCCCCGAAGGACAGAACAAAAAATGTATTACATATTCTTAATCTAATTTTTTTATCCATGTTATTGCATGGCCAAGTTATTCTTATTGTATTTGGCTTTTACCTCTTCAGATACACCAGAACTAAAGCATCATTTAGTATTTAAATTATATATATGAATACAACTTGAAGTATTAAAATTAATAAATGAAATCTACATGACATGTTGCAGAGTCAATGTTGCTAATGTGTAGAAACTGTTTAAATATCAGTTTTTCAAACTATTACCCACACATTTGTACAAGATTACAGGAAGTGATTACTTGAAATGTTATGCTATACTAAATAAATTCACATATGTTTTGTTTTCTCCTCCAGCCTCCCGAGAGTGAAGAGAGGACCCCAGGGCGTCTGCAGGCCGTCTGGCCCCCTCCAAAGCCCAAAGACAAGGAAGAGAAAATTGGGTTAAAATACACAGAGGCTGGTAAGTGTTTGCCACACATGTAATGGGACACCACTCACCAAACAATTGTTAATACACCTCCACCCTTATTCTTTACTGGGTTAAATGTCTTCTTCTAATCAATTATATTACTTGTGGTTCCATATTCAAACTCTAATTCACTTCTAAATAAAGTAATTATATTAATATGCACGCAGGTAAACTGAAACCAGGCAAACTGTGTGTATTTTGTTATTCCATCATCACATGTTACTATTGACATTCTGTGTGAAGTCTACCAGACAAATATCCCATAATCCAGCAAGGTGCAGAGTCTACAGACACACCTTAGTACACACTGTAAGAACAGTCATATCTTAGATAGGACTAAAATGTTTAGTGAAGGTGGAGTGAGCCATTTTTATGTCAGAACACTTTTAGAAGTGTTTGGTGAAGTTCTTCTTGCACTCAGATAGCTAACAATAAAATATCTGCTCAGAGGAGCACATATAAACTCTGCGGCTCCCTCAGGCTCTACAAACAGAAGAAAAATCGAATCATGTGAACAACCAATATCCAAACAATTAAGATAAGAAAGCATCTCTACTTGCCCTTCAATCATGTTCATGCTCATTTCAGAAAGTTCCGCCAATGACATTAGCATTCAGACTTTCTAGCGTCAGTAGTGCATGTATGTGTGTGTTTAAAGGGTGTGGCTTTGAAAAAAAAACACAATGGATGCATTTGTATGGACTTGGCTTTAAAAACAGCCATTTTCAGCTTTCCCATTTCACCCATATTGCTGTACTGCCATCTTCTGGAACGTGGTCACTGTCTTGGTTAAACCTTCTTGTAGCTATACTGACTGGATTTGCCTTTTCAGCCACAAGAGCATTAGTAAGGTTGGGTACTGATATCAGATGAGAGCATGCAGTCAGCATTACAGTTCATCTCAAAGTTGTCTAATAAGGTTGTGGTCAGGGCTCTGAGCAGGCCATTTGAGCTCTGCAAGTCCAACCTTGGCTAACCATGTATTTATAGGCCTTGCTGTATGCACAGGGGTATTGTCATGCTGGAACAGGTTTAGGCCCCTTAGTCCCATTGAAGAAAAATTGCAATGCTATTGCACACAAAGACTATTTTACACAGGTAGATCATATGTAGGTATTATAATGTGTACAGGCAGGTCTCAAATTAAAGGAATACTGCATCCTAGTAAGGTCTTGGGTCATCAACAGAACAGCTTCACTGTGTAGTGGCATAGAGGTGGTGGTGGCTCAGTGCTTAAGGATGTGGGCTATTGATTAGAAGGTTGTTAGTTTAAACTAGTGACTAGTTTAGGGACTACTTTCTAATACATTGGTCCAAATTCTCCCACTGGCGTTCAACTGAGTTGAGAAGGACATAGCATATGATTTGTGTCATTTTCATACTCCTCAAACCATTCAATGCATCCTCTTGCCCTCTGTATGGGGTTATTGTCATCTTTGAAGAGAGCACTCCCATCAGGATGTAAAATGTTCATCATATGATATCAGTCAGGTGATCAGTCAGAATAACTTTGAATTGATTTGCAGTTTTCCATATAAGGTTCAAGACGTCCTATATCATGTCAGTAAAATGCCCCTCACCTGTCCGTATTTGACCACTTTAGTACATCTGTAAAACCTAATACATCAAATGTATTTTTGGTATACAGCATATTACATTTAATTGCCTTCTGAATTTTGTATGCAAACTTTTGCTGTGAACTACATAAACTATATTTACAGCTCTGCACATACCAAGCCTATCATTGACTGCATAAAATGTTTTGAATAAATTGAGTGTTCTGTATTTTGTCTTGGCAGAGCATCAGGCAGCTCTTCTACATCTAAAACGAGAGTGTAAAGAAGAGGTGGAGGCATTAGAGGCAAGTTACAAACAAGATATGATCTTAAACTGATAATTTGAGTGTGAGAGAGTGTCAGTGCTGTGTTTCTCAGTCATTTAAGCTAACTGCACATGCTGAACCATGTTTATCAAAGGATTTATGAAACTTATCCCTGGCTCCCTAAAATGATCCTGCACAGGCGGACTTTAAGCTCCAGCTCTACCGCCTCAGAGAGGAGAATGAAGAATCTGTGTCCAGACTACAAGCAGCAATTGCAGATCTGAAAAAGTCTGCCAAGTGTTCAGGTGGTGAACTCAGAGATGTGGCTGTGTCGACAGAAGACAACTTCACGGCTCGAATTTGTCGCAGTGTGTGCATTCAGACAGACAGGGAGACTTTTATTAAGCCTGAAGAGGAATCAAAGTTAAGCAAAGACCTTTGCCCTCAACCAAATGTGCCTAAAAAACTTGATCTTGCATCAATTAGCCTCAGCCTTTCAGGCAAACAGGAGCCCACTGTGCCTGAGTTACTGCCATTACCACCACCACCACCACCACTGTCTGTTCAGTCAGGATTTGATAGTATATCAACTTCAACAGCTTTACCATCACTGCCTAGTCCTTCTGAGTGTTATTCAAAACCTGATCACTCAGATAAGTGCCTGCCACTCACACAAAGCAATGATCCACCCCCTCCACCACCACCTCCACCAACAATCAGAGCTGGTCTTTCTCCTCCACCACCCCTACCAGGCCCTGTGCCCTCACCTCCAACTGGAGGTGGACTGTTCCTCTCTGAAGCTGAGGAGAGACTGAAACGAAAGCCAAGAGTAGAACCTGTCTGCCCAATGAAGCCATTATACTGGACACGGATACAGATTCAAGACAACAGGTAGTATTTGAGCACTCTCATCATCAACACATACATAAGAAACTTTCAAAAATCCAGCTCATTTTTCCTCAAGGGGATTGTTAATGACTTTTAACCTACAAAAAGGAGTTTTATTTTGAACCCTGGGTGGAAAGGAAATATTCATAATTATTATTAATATTATTAATTATTCATAATAATATTTTTTAATTATTATTATTTATAGGCGACACAGTGGCTCGGTGGGTAGCACCGTCTCCTCACAGCAAGAAGGCCCCTGGTTCGATTCCCGGGTGGGGCGGTCTGAGTCCTTTCTGTGGGGGTCTGCATGTCCTCCCCGTGTGCGCATGGGTTTACTCCGGGTACTCTGGTTTCCGCCCATAGTCCAAAAACATGCATGTTAGGTTGATTGATATCTCTAAAGTGCCCCTAGTGTGTGAGTGTGAGTAGGAATGTGTGTGTGTGCGCCCTACGATGGATTGGCACCCTGTCTAGGGTTGTTCCTGCCTTGTGCCCTAAGCTGCTGGCTAGGCACCTGCTCTCCCGTGACCCTGAAGTGGGAATAACTGGTTAAGATATATAAGAATGAAATTATTATTCATTTATACAACACTCGCAAAACCTCTGCCATTGTTGGTAGCAGTGTTTGAAATTGTCAACTGTGAGGGTGTTCAGAGTCTCAGTTGTAGCTCTATGGATGTTATATACTGTGCAGAAGTGGTAGCCTTTCAAACGTGTTTTATTCTTGCCATTCTGGGATGAATTCTTTAAGGAACATCCCTTGAGAATCAAAAATAACAATGATCAGTGACTTGACTAGACATCGTTTGCCACCTCACCCTGTTTGCACTCTGTTCACTTGATAAACGATCCTACATTTGCTCCAAACTCGCATTGTTCCAGTGACAAGGCACTTCAGCAACATTTCACAAAATCAAATGTCTCACTGCGAAGGCTAGAATGCAACTGAAACAGGTTCTACCGTTTATCTGAGATCCCACTCTAACTGAACTTGAACCATTATCCCCATGCGTAAGGGATGTTGAGAATTTCATTCTTATTACTTTCCAGACAGACCTCGTATATAAAACCTTGAGATTACAACCAGACTCCTTGTATTTGTTCCCTATACAAAAGGAACACCAACAGCATTATTGATATGCTGATTTCTTTTTCCATTGCACAAACAGACATTTCAATTATATTTCATTACTCTCTTCAAAGACAGTCATATCTGTGTGTGAAAGCAGGAAGGAGACATTTTCAAGACTTCCTGATCAGACACCGGGGTGGTATAATTTAACCACAGCAGCCTGAGGTCTGTCTTTGGGGCCAGTCGCAGTATAAGCAGACCTTCCAGGACCTCTAGTGGCGGTGTGGATTTCTGTGGGATCCTGTTTCCAGGCCCTTGCTCTGCTATTGCACTGTTATTTGACTCCTCTTGAAAGCCTTTTTCCCTCACTGAGCAACCAGCAAGCCAAAGCTGAACCCAGTCAAGCTTAGCCTTGTAGCGCCTTGCTGGCTCTCTAATTGTTTTCATGGGAGCAAAAGTTTAGCAAGGCAGAGCACTCATATTTGACCCCCTGCTGATTTTATGGGCTTTCAGGCATGGTTACCCAGAAACAGAAATAGTGTGTTTTCATTAGTTTTTGTATTTGCTTAGTATTTGGTAGGCTGCCGGCCTGCTGTCTTTGAAGTGTGAAAACTGAATTCTGCTAGCCTTTTGCAATGAGAAGAAAAACCCTCAATTATTCAGGATTATGTTAAAAACAGGGGGGAGGGAAAATGGCTTATAGAGACCAAGCCTGAGTGGTGTCTGAATGTCTGTCTTCATCTGTCTCTTCTCCTAGAAATAATACACTGTGGAGCTTGCTGAAGGAGCCGGCAATAATAAATACTAATGAGTTTGCTGAGTTGTTTGCTAAAATGGCTTCCCCCACCAAAAGGAAACCCCTATCAGAGGCCTACGACAAGACAGCCAAAGCTAAGAAGGTATAAAATCCTCACTAATCATCAGGATAATGATGATTAAAAGACACTTTATTCGGCTGAGTAACATTTATAATTATAATGAGTCAGCAGTTTTTATATAGACCTCTGTTATTTACAAGGTAGTATTCTAAAATGACAATAGTAAAGTCACAGACAGGCTCATAAGCATGGATCTGTCTTTCTAATGTGCGTTAAAGTTTTAGGACAAAAATCGTCTGGTCATGCATACAATTAAATACTAAAAAACAAAACTGTCATATCTTATTTAGCAACATTACCTCGGAAAATAAAGTACTAAATAAAGTTATAATCTTTCCCAGCAGTAGCCAGTTGATTAGCTAGACAGAGCCACAAGCCAGCTACCTATTATACTGTGGAATGGCATCTAACATTAGGCTTTTATATTGGATCCAAGTCTAACAACTCGTTAACATTAGGATGACTATCATATTATGTAACCAATGTTTGTTAGCAAAAGCCCTCACCTTCCCAGTGCTTCCCAGTGTAGGAAATCATCAATAACATCAATCAACTCTGACTCAATATTTTGGACTCATGCACAAGCTTTATTTTATTTATTTTTTATTCATTCATTTTGATTTGGACTCTGATTCAAGACTTGAGACTTGACCTGGACAAAAAAATGACTTTTGAGCATCTCTGCTGTCATCACTGCTTTGGTTTCCTTGGTCTTTACTGAAAACACTCAACAGTTTTTGCTTTTATTTCAGGCAGACAGTAGTAGTATGGTTTCACTATTTTTGCTGAATATTACTACAAACCCGATTTACAAACTTGGGACATTTTCTTAAAAGGCAATAAAAGCTGAAATCTGAAATCGTTAAATCGCATGAAGCTTTATTTAACAGGCAAATAGACAAAGAAAAGATTTTCAGTGTTTTCAGTGATGAACTTAATTCTATTTGTAAATATCAACAAATTTAGAAATTGATGCCTGCTACACACTCTAAAAAGTTATGACAGAGGCATGTTAACCACTGGGTCACATTATTTTTTTAAATTATATCTTTTAATTGTTTGGGAACTGAAGACACTGATTGTTGCAGTTTTTCTTGCTGTGTACAAGACTTGAGCTGCTCAACAGTCTGGGGTTACTGTTGTCTGACTCTCCGCTTCATGATGCACCATACACTTTCAATAGGAGACAGATCTGAACTGCCTGCAGCTAGTTGTAACTCATACATAATGAAGCCTGACATTGTCCTGCTGAAATAGACATGGAGTTCCTTGGAAAAGATGCTGTCTTGATGGTAGCATGTCTCACCAAAATGTGTGTATAAGCCTCCGCATCAATGGTAACTTCACATATATATGCAGATCGCCCATGCCGTGGGCACTGATGCACCCCCATGCCATCACAGATGCTGTTTTTTGCACTTTTCATTCAAGTCCACAGAGCAAGTTTCCACTGTCTTTCAGTCCTTCTCAGACTCCAGGCCCAGAGAACTCACTGGTGTTTCTGCACAACATTAATATTTGGCTTCCTCTTTGCATAAAACAGTTTCAAATTGCAATTATATACAAAAGTACTCCCGACCCCATGAGAGTATTTCCATCACTGTAGCATGCCGGTTTCTCAAACAATACCACCTGAGGGCTTGATGGTCACACATATTAAGCAGGAGTTCCAGCTGGCCTTCACACAAGATTTCCCCTGATTCCCTGAAACTTTTCATGATATTATGAACTATAGATGGTGAAAGACCTATATTCTTTGCAATCCTTTTATGCTCAATCTTGATGACCTCACCTGTTACCAGTTAAACGGCTAATTGTGAAACCTTCCAGTGGTACTTGTGTAACCGTTTCAGTCTTATTTTGCATCCCAACTTAATATAATTAAGTTAGTCATTGAAAACACTGAAAGTCTTTTCTTTGTTTTTTTGTCTGTTAAATAAAGGTTTAAGTGAATTAACAAATTACAGATATCTTTTATTATATACCTTTTATTGCCTTTTTTAGGTAGTGTCCCAACTTTTTTGGAAACAGGGTTTGTAAAATAAATAAAATAAATTTGACTGAGAGACATCATTTATCTAAATAACTAGAGACCACAATTGCTGTTTCTGAAATGGACATATTTATATTGGGATAAACCTCATAGATTCTCTCAAAAGCATTTAAGAGTTTATTAAAGTTAATTACAGTACTGCTATTCTTGCCCAGAGACTTTTTTCCATTTGTAATTATTAGCTGTCCCTAGTCTTACGATACAGTAAACTCTAAGACACTTGACAAATGAAGTGTGTTTTGACCTTTCTGTCGCTTCAGATCATTAAGGTTCTGGACAGCAAGCGCTCTCAAGCTGTGGGCATCTTAATCTCAAGTCTCCACCTGGAGATGAAGGACATACAGCAGGGTAAGAGATTTCACACACATATACACACATATACACACACAGCTAAACACAACATGCCCAAGCACCATGTCGCCCCACCTCAGTAAGCCCACAATCATCATTCAGTCTTCCACTGGAATGAAGTACATATCTACGAACATCAATTCTACATTTTGTAATAATGACCAAATGTATTTGGGCCATGGATGGTTTGGGCTGAATGGTGAGTGAAAGCCAAGTCAACCAGTTGATTTTAGACAGCATCCAGTAGAACATATTTGAGTTTGGTTTGAATGCCTTTTATTCTGAGTATACTGAGTAATACCATTGAAATGCCTTATTTGGAAAGGGCTTGCGTAACATTACCAATACCACATGGTCTTCCCACATTGGCCTCAGACATTAGATTCATCAGCAGAAAGGAAAAAGTGCCTGAAATCGAGACCTCTCACTGGTACAGATTGATTAGCCAAGATTCCACCTCTTTTTCATTAGACCAGTAACACTTGGTTGTTTATCCAACTCAGCATATTTTATAACATATTTTATTTTTCTCTTTTAATCCATTCCATTTATTTCTCCCTATACTAACCATATAATCATGATTCCTCTGCAATGTGTGAGGTTTGTTCCTGCATCTTTTGCAAACACACTGTGTTGTTTTAAGTATTGATACCAGGTAATAGCAGAGATCAGTCAGTTTGCTTTACAGTGATGAGCAGTCTAACAGCAACGTATGTTACAGTGACAAAAACAGTGCATGTCAAGGGTTTTGTTGTTGTTCCTTAGTGCTCATGTGATTGCTTTGTGCATGGTTTCATTTAAAGAAAGTCAGGGATTCAACTATTTTTTTTACCTAGAGGAAGTTCATTCCATCACCTGGGTGCCATTACAGAGCAGAATTTTATGTATAGAAAAAGTTAAATCACCCCATTTGCCTAGGTTTAAATGTATTTTATTAACTGGCCAACATAGAGCTACATGAAAAGAGTCTTATAATATAGCAGACCTGACAACCCTAAAGAAGAATATACACAGTCACACATTACTGCTCAGTGCAGAAGAGCATAGCAAACAAACCACATTTTTAATCACTGTCTGATTATAAATTTATCATTGACCTTATTTGCAATGTGTTACATTGAACACTACTTGTTCATTTTATCTTCCTTTCAGTCAATGTTTCAGCCTTTGGTTGCAAAATGTTTATGGGGACAGAAAACAAGGGTGTAGCATTGGCACATCTTTTGAGCACCACAAGCACACGTCAAAACATTTCCAGTGTGAAGTGGAGGAAGGGGATAGGGTTCCGGAGAATGTTCCAGAGAGATGGCTCCTTTGGTGTTTTTTGGAGTACATCATACTCAGATGTTAAAATGTGGAGCTCCTACACAGAAAGGTGTAACAGGAAGTCAGTGGGGTAAAATGCAGCAATGGGTGATAATTGCTGATTTGAGAGAACTTGGGAAGAACGAAAATAAGTCAGTGTCTACATTCTGGATTTGCAGGGGTCTGAAGACCTGCCAAAATTGAGTTGCACTAGTTTAATCTCAAGATGAGTGGAGACTGAACACTCACCTGAGTGTCCTCTGAGGAGAGAAATGGCTGCATCATTCTGATGTTCATTCTAATGTGATCATCCCTTTAAGTACGAAGCAAACCACAACCATGTGGTACCACTGTTTACAAAGAGGATATACTAATGAGGGTGTATAGGAGAGTCTTGTGAGTGACCGTGTCAAAGGCATCTGAGAGGTCATAGAGGACAAATACAGACCTTCTAGCCTGCGTCACATTGACAGACAGGTTCTATTTAAGTGATATTTAGAATGAACAGGTGTGACAGTAAACATGCATCAAATTTGAACCCAATAGTCAATTGAATTTGGTTACCTGGTTTAGTAACTAAGGGGGCCATTACTTTTTTTTAAAACATAGATCCAGGTTGGGATGAACAGCATGTTTCCTTCAATAAATAAAATCATCATTTAAAAACAGCATTTTGTGTTTACTTGAGTTATCTAGTAAAAGTAGTTTGAGGATCTGAAACATTCAAGTGTGACAAATATGCAGCAACAGAAGAAATTGGGAAGGAAGCAAGTACTTTTTCACAGCACAGTATAAAAGAGCATACCCATTCCTTATCTTTATTTAGTTATCTAGGTCGTGCCATTGAGTACCTGCATTCTCTGCAACACTGCTCTCTTCATCATAATCCTCAGCAGTCAGCTTGGAATCAAAAGGTTTACTTATTTTTAAATAATATGCTGAATCAGCCAGCACTTTTTCCTTTTCACATGTTTTCTCTGCAATGCTTTTCCTCCCCCTTTACACAGTAAACATGGATTGACCCTAATTACAAAGTCAGTAGCAGGCAAGTAATAATAGATGAGCTTTTTTTAAGTGAATAAAACCAAACAGTGCACAAAAACATGACATTAAGCATGAGCATGGCAACAAATGAATAAATCAGGGTATGGATAAACTTAAATGCGAAACAATAAGTGTTGTGAGACAACAGGTGAGAGTATTTACAGGGGCTGTGATAGGGTCATATGATATGCAGGGACTGATGGGAGACAGAGTCCTTATTGCTGTTTGGCACAGCCCCATGGTATTCACACTTTAAGTTTATTGATAATAAACCCACATTGAACTCAAATTCACTGATTGGTGGTACCTTGTTACATACTTTCAGCTGCATTTTTTAGCTAAGCAGTGGTGATACATGGTTGTATCACTTGTCAAAAGGCTATTTAAGACTTACTTTAAGTCCCTCCTAGCTGATGGTGTGATCTGCCCCCCAACACGTTTAGCTCCAGCTGCTACTGGTCATCATACTGGCCTGAACGGTAGTGTCATGCTCCAGGGTGCATCTGTGTATGCTGTGCCAGAGCACAAGTGAGAGACAAGCATGGGAACATAAAGTCCACCATTCCACAAATCCTTAAGACTTCAACCATCAAACAGCACTGACTGTTAACAGAATCCTACCTTTGTAAGATCCAAACTAAACAAATTCACCAGATCTCCCACTTCAGGTGCTTAAGCAGCATGGACCTCACACCTTGACACACATCTTTTAAAACATGTTGAGATTCCAGTAAAAACACAAATATAACTAAATCCAAAGTAAACAAGATTCACCAGTCTTTACTGACCACACAACTCTCTTCCTTTACACACCACCTTCCCTGTCCAGCTTGCTGTTTATCTCTCTCCACGTTTCTGTGCTTTCTCTCACTATATTTGGGTTCTACTTCATACCATTTCGGGTAAGACTGCCCCCTAGCTGTCTGTGCATATTTTAACAGTCAACAGTCCAGGACGTTTGGGGAATTGTTGGTGCAGCTACAGTGCTTGTATCAATAGTGAGATTAAAAACGGAAAAATAATTTTTAAAATGCTTCATTTTAAAAGACATTTAAAGCCTAGCAATGCACAACAAACAGAAATCTGTCTAAAACATACAATACTTTTGTTTGGCTTCTCCTGTTCTTGGAGTCACTACAAGTCCACATTTTGATCTTGCACAGGTTTTATGTCACATGCCTCAGTTCTCACTGACCAGGCTTGGGACCAGCACTGTGAGTGTGCTGCACCCCCAGTGACTGGGTTGAGCAGGGGGTTAAGGGTCTGGGAGCTCAGCGTGACTCAAACCCACCTTCTCCGATCTGTAACCTGGCATTCTAACCTACTGCACCACCACTTCCTGTCTAATATATGCCTTATGTAGACCGAATATGAGTTGGTGCAGCCTGCATTAGCCTGTGCTTTAAAACATGGGTTTACAGTTACACCACAAACCAATCTTAACAGACTCCACTCATGGAACTGACATTTAAACATTTGGCTTGGAAGATATTAGTAAAATGAGCTAATCTAGAACTAATACACATACTTTTTACCCTCATAGCTATTTTAATGATGGACAACTCTGTGGTTGATCTGGATGCTATTGAAGCCCTGTATGAAAACGTAAGTGTCCTTTCCACAATTCATCACTGTAAGTTAATTAAGTGTGAGGAGATCACTATAAAATTTGCTACGCTACAGAAGTGTTTACACTGGCAGCTTATGTATTCATATGACTGGAAAATCCATAACTGGACCTAGTCATTAAAGAAATAACTCCTTGATTATGAAATTGAAACCCCAAATTTAGCTGCTCATCCAAGACATTTTATTTAGTATCTGAAATTTGCTTCCTGGGTTTTCACTGAAGCTTCAAGATTAAAGTTACGTAATGTGTAAAGAAGTAATGTGAGTAACAAGTAATTTATGGACTATAAATATATTTCACACATTTTCTCAACTCAAGCCAAGCTGAGTTGTTCAGGCATCCTGTGTAGACTTGCTTATGTGGCTTCTGACACTTTCTTGCACACTTATCTATGAGGGTGAGTCAAAAATTATCCACACTCTGGTTATATTAAAACATATGTGCTTTCCGTATGAAGTTGCTATATATATATATCACATATATATATATATATATATCACATCATATATATATAAATCACTGCTGTCCTGGTTTGAACATGTTACATCATGTGACTGCGGTGCCAGAAACAATGGCTGCCCCAATTGTGATTTGTCCAAAAGAAGATCAGTATGCAGTGGTTCGTTTTTTTGTGGTCTGAGGCTGTGTCTGGTGCCGATATTTATGGAAGACTTTGTGCACAGTATGAAGAAAGTGTTTTGAGGTGTTAAAGCATTCTCCTTATAGTCCTGATCTTGCCCCATTGTACTATCGCCTGTTTGGTCCCCTGAAAGAAGCTATAGGAGGACGAAGATTCACATCTGATGAAGAGTTGAAGACAGCGGTGCATTCATGGCTCGCAGCTCAGCCTAAAATATTTTTGTTGAGGGAAAACAAATGCTTGTTGACAGATGGACAAAGTGTATTGGAAAGCAGAGATTATGTCAATATGTGATGCATTTGTCTTTTCTGAAAGCCAGAGTGCGGATCATTTTTGACTCATCCAAAAGTGCGCATTTTGTTAGCTGAATGTCTGTGCATTTTTATGGTCCTCAGAGAGCTCAGCCTGAAGAGTTGGCGAGAATAAGAAAACACTACGAAACCTCTGATGAAGAGCATGTCAGACTGCTGGACAAGCCTGAACAGTGAGATACTAGCGATATTAGTAACATACATACTCATGTCAGTGATTTTGAAACTATATGCACGGTCTTACATAAGTTACATGAGTTTTCCATTCTACAATTTATACTGTTTCCACAGGGACATTTCACCTGCCAAGTCCTCTTGTCCCAAAAAAATGTCCAATTCCCAGATATTTTTGATATTGATATTAAACTTTAAGCTGCATAGCCAAATATTTGTTCATTCTGTGTGATCAACCTGTGAAATGCAATAGAACACTGTAAGTAATACTGTATATTAAACCTTTCAGGTTCCTGTATGAGCTCTCTCTGGTTCCCCAGTTCTCCCTGAGAGCACGCTGTATCATTTTCCAGTCAACATTCACTGATGTTGTTGCATCTATCCAGCGCAAAACAAACATGTTTCTCCAAGTGTGCAAGGTGCAATGCAGCTTTCAATGATATTATCGATAATAATGATATGCTTACGAGACTCTTTATAAATCAAGATCTTTTGGAGAATTCTCCTAACTAACATACATTAATTGCATAATGTCCTTATGAGCTCTAAGTTAGTGTTCATGGAGTCTCTTGTAGTCATGGACACAGAGGGAGTGCACATGAATAATACTAGTCGTGTGTTAACCCATGACAGAGTCTACTGGAGAGAGACAGTGTGAGAGAGGTGCTGGGGCTGGTCCTTGCCTTCGGGAACTACATGAATGGTGGGAGCAGAAACCGTGGCCAGGCAGACGGCTTTGGCCTTGAGATTCTCCCCAAGCTCAAAGATGTTAAGAGCAGGGTAGGCTTTTTTTCAAGAATATGATCCAAATATAAATGTTGATCAATATACTCCCGTTGCACATTCTCAAATTAGAGCACACCTGAAAAACACACATGACAATACAAAGACACAAATGACACCTGAGTTTTGACCATGTTGTATCAACAAACACAGTTTGACTATGCTAATAAGTCACATGCATTAGTAGTTTCAGGTCTTTATCAAACATATTGGATAATCATTCCCAGTGCAGGCTGGGAAAAGTAAGTGAACCTCTGTGCTAACAACTTCTCCAAAAGCTCTTTGGAGTCCAGTATTAGAATTAAATGGATGTTATTGTAAAGTGGGCTGTATATGTGCTTTGCCAAGTCATGAACAACTGATTAGTGTGAACCATGCCTCAAGCCCATCAACTTTAACTTTAGACCTTAGAAAAAACATTCTAGAGATAAAGCTGTAAAAGGCTACAAAAGCATTTCCAAAGACCTTAGAGTTCATCAGTCAACAATAAGACAAACTGTCTACAAATGCAGGAAAATTCAGGACTGTTGCTCCTCCTGCCTAGGAGTGGGCATTCTATAAATGGTGAAAATCTTTCCTTCGTGTGTCCACTATCAGAAAAACACTGAACGAGAATGGTGTTAATAGAAGGACACAATGAAGGAACCCATGCTTTTCCAAAAAAAAGGAGAAAAATTGACCTTTTCAGCAAATTACGCAGCATTACGTTTAGTTTATTAGGTTTTTGTGGTGTCGGCCACCAGACCTGAGAGAGGATTGGCTGGAGTGGGCCAGTCGGGTTCAGGGTATAGCCAGTTCCCAGCATGTATTATGGGCTGAGGGTAAAAATGTGTACCTACCATGACCGAGAAGACCGAGTTGCCCCCTCCCCTCTCCTGAGATACATATGCTTGTGTGTGAGTGAGTACAGGCTGTTCTGTATGCCGATGTGTGAGTGAGTACGGGCTGTTCTCCCTATTGTTCTGAGGTTATTACATAAAATTACAGTATATTCTTAAAAGAGCAGCTGGTGTGCAAAATATTTTGTGTGAAAAATGACTTCTTTGTGTGACCCTGCCCTGCAACATCACATTATTTTAGGGCTTGGATCCTGTGCAGTCATTAAGGGAACAATGTATTAAAAGCTGTATTAAAAGCTTTCTCATGCAGATGTCAGGGCAACAGTCCAAAAGTTTAAGAGAGGTTGAGTGATGCAAAAAGACAAAGACTCAAATCACACACACATAAATCAGTTAAAGAATGGCTGAAAAAGAGTCCCGACCTTAACCCAGTTCAGATCCTGTGGCATGATCTGAAGACGGCCATTCTAACAAGATAGCCATATAATACTGATGAACTGAAACAGTTTGTGGAGGAGGAATGGTCCAGAAGTCCTCCTCATCATTATGCCAGTCTTATAAGCAGATACAGACAACATTTGGTGGAAGTTGCTGCTAAAGGTTAAAGTGAAAGGCAAGTCAAGTAAAATCAAAGTTACTTTCCAGCCTGCACTGTGAATGATTATTCAGTGTGCTCAATCACAACTTAAAAAGTACTACTGTTTACTGTACCTCTGCCAATAATCCTCTACAGGATAACCGTATAAGTTTGGTGGATTACGTTGTGTCTTACTACCTGCGCAATCTTGATCAGGTAAATATTTTTATTATTACTTTTTTTTATACATGTAATGCATGAACAATATTTTGCTTTTGTTCATCTACATAATCTTTCACTCCCCTTAGAATGCTGGGACTGAAAACTGTGTTTTTCCATTGCCTGAGCCACAGGATATCTTCCTTGCTTCCCAAGTTAAGTTTGAAGACCTTTCCAAAGAGCTCCGGAAGCTGAGCAAAGACCTTGAAGGTGAGAGCAATGAAATGCCCAAAAAGAAAATTGTCATGTTTTTGTTGTATGTTTGTTAAACAATTCTAGTTATTGTCATGTTAAACAATTCTAGCTATTGTCCAATAATCAGTGTACTTTAAATACACAGTCAAGATGGTTAGCATGTCTGTAATAAATCAGCTTTCATTCTGTTATTGCGCTGGGTTATTGCATTGTCTCAGTTGTGCTTTGGGGTTTCAGTGGTCTGATGGGTTTGTTTCATGGTTACTATTTCACAGTAATCTACTTTTTCAAGACTGGGAATGCTACAACCCTGTGAATGTACTTTAATCATAATAGACTGGAAACCATTTATTGCAGCAAGTCTGGCTCTCTGCCATTGCCCACGGTCATTACAGAGCCATGTTAGGATTAAAGCAAGCTATTATAGAGCCATGTTACGAGTGAAGGCGTACTTAAATATGTTTTTGCCAATTATATTTCTTTTTCCTTCTATACTTTCATTTCTTCTATACTGTATTGTATTTGCAGTGCATTTCGTATGGAATTGTACCCCTCTGTAGTGTGTCCATATGGCATACTCTACCACTATAAAACCTAGAGCTTGCATTTTCACTACAGTGTGTGCGTGTGTGAGTGTGTGTGTGTGTGTGTGTCTGTGATGATGTGTGCATGTTAGACAAAGTGGAGTCTCTGTGATTTTGCCATGGCGCCTTTTAGATATGTCTTTAATCCTGCCCATCTGATGCTTTCTGGTATTGTATGATTTCAAGGCTTTGTTGCGTATGTCGTCGTTGAGGGTCACAGGCTTGCAGTGCTGCTGTTCTTATGTAATCTGAGGGAAGAGCAGCTTATCTTCCCGCCGGCCGCTCTCTATCTGCACAGATGCACCGCAGTTCTCCTGTTACACTATATCAGCTTCAGTTCAGTGTGGCCCTGCAGATTTGTGTCAGAGATTCTTTTCTTTAGCTCTCAACAAGCCCTCCTTATCGGGCGACTGAGAGACTGCCAAATCTGGCCCATCACGTTCTCCCTTTTGTCTCACTGTTTGAACCTCC
The DNA here is from genome assembly GCA_025674545.1 of Hassar affinis. NCBI lineage: Eukaryota > Metazoa > Chordata > Actinopteri > Siluriformes > Doradidae > Hassar > Hassar affinis. The sequence continues at coordinate 18,684,008 of JAOVYV010000008.1, forward strand.
CTCATGCCTGCAATGAACCATGTCTTTTTTTGTTTTATATCATTTTGTTTTGTTTCTCAACAGCATGTTTAGTTTGTTTACCCTGAGCACATAGTTTATGCTCGCGCTCTCTTTTGCCGCAGTTATCTCCAGTGCTTTTCTGTGGGACAGGGAATTTCTGATATTTAAATGAGTCACTCTGGGAATATTGTCTTATGCAGAGGTTTTTTTTCTAAAGCATTGTGCTATCAGAATGCAATTTTTAATGCGTTATGGATTTACTACTGAGACCTTTGACATCTTTTTTAAAAAGAAACGTTTGTCACACAGACATATGACACTGTTTACATTCTGGAAGGTTGCTTAAGTAATCTTCTGTATCCTGGGGGTTTTATTGCATAACTAGTCACCCCATAGTTTACACAAATGCTGAATGAAAACAGTGGCATGTGTAGTCTTATCAGAGGCAGATGTAGATGGACTGAATCCAGCAGGCCTGGGCTCCCATCGCTCTCTATTATGACTGGGCCAGCAGTCTGGCCCCTCTGATCCTCGGATCGGACTGAACTGACGATGAACAAACGGCGCAGCCTGGTGCCAAAGGGGGGGTAACAGCTATCTGCTGCCGCCATCAATGGTGCCAAAAAGCAGGCTCTAAACCTCTGACTCTACTGCAGGTGCAGCCTTTCCCTTGCTTCATATGAACAAAAAGTATGTTCACCTTTCTCATGCTTTGAGAGTAATATAAGCTATGAAGGATAGTCATGCTAAAAAAATTATAGCTTAATGATAAGTTGACAGATGTTCTTAAAACTAAAAAGCCATCTTATATCTAAATAAGTAGCGATAATTCTGTGGAAGGCACAAGGATGGAAGACACCCTGGATGAGATGCCAGTCCATTACTGGGCAACATGCACACTCATTCACACATTCATTCATACCTATGGGTAATTTACTGTAGCCAAACTTTGGAGGTGGGAGGATACTGGAGAACCCAGTGGAAATCTGCTAGTACATGTGGAGAATATGCACAGAAAATTGACACAGACCTGTTCAGAAGCTGAAGGCAATTGACTTTCTATTAACAACAGGTTTGCAGATAGTCATGAAATGGTGAAACAGTAACATAATATAAATCTAAGGTATATATTTAACAAATTTGAAACTATATGAATAGGACCTTTTGTAGATGCTGGTTTCTTTCATGCAGGTTGTGAGAAGGATGCCCAAACAGTGTGGTTAATATCATCTGAGGAATACATCCACCCCTTCAAGGAGAAAATGGAAGCTTTTATCTCCAGTGGTGAGCCTTGCATTAAAGTATCAGAAGAGATTAGTCCAAATCACTTTAAGGAACATCTTTTCTCTATTTTTTATTTAAACTCCTACAATCACAATCATAATTGTAAGAGATGTTACAGGTTCATCTAAGCTAAGGTATTCTCCACTCTTAGGATATACACTGTACATATACAGCATATACATATTTCTGTTGTTTCTTAGAGTTTTAAAAAAATAAAATTTAAAAATGGGAATAGCTAGTTTGGATAAGTATTTCAGACTTGGGCTCCAGATTGTGCTCAGGTGCATCCTGTTTGCCTTGATTCTTTGTGAGATATGTTGAGATGTTGAGTCTGTAGAACGTGACTGGAAATCACATGGGGCACATGTGTGTATAAGGTCCCACAATATAGAGTGGATGCCAGACCAAAAACCAAATCATGAAATCCAAGAAACCCTCCAAAGACCAAACTGTGATCAAACTGTGTTGAGATGTAGGAGCCAAGAACACAGTGAGCTCCTCTTCCTACAACTGGTCATCCAGCTAAACTTTGTAACCAGCCAAAAAGGGCCTTGGACAGGGAGGTGACAAGAGGCCCACGAGAACTGCTCCAGAATGCATGACCCCAGACTAGGGCATAAGTTAAATCTTTCAGCACAATCTTTCAGCCCTGTTTTAGACTGAGTTTTAGAGGAACTTCTAGGAATAATGGGAGAAATGGTAATTGTTGCCAAAGATGTTTCTACAAGATTCTGAATAAAGGGTCTGGTCAGGAGAAATGTCCTTTTTTTAAAATAAATGTGCAAAAATGTATAAAAACTTTTGATTTGCCATTATTGGGGTATAATGTAGAATAAAGTATATGAAAACAGACAGCAGCTTAATAATTTCCTAATCCACTTTATATTACATACTGCAGTGAAGGTTAACAAGACTCAGCAGTACAAACTGAAATGCTCACAATAATTACTCCATTATCTCTGCTTCACAGTAAAGATCTCATTCAGTTGCCCTGGAGAATATCTGTGATTGGCCCTTTTGGGGACCTGATAACTGTCTGTGGTCTTCACTACCTGTGTGAGATAGCTAGCCGTCAGGTTCAGAAGGCAGACAGGCAGATAGGGATCGAGGAGGCTTTGGCAATGAACAAGACTTCCAAGTGACTAAACTTAGTTGCTTCAACATTATTGTTAAGGTTTCTTGAGCAAGAAGTTGAGTAAATTCTGTACAGTGTAGAACTTATATGCTAATATGACAGAGGAAATTTTCTGTCATGTAGCAGCCAGAGTGTCGAAAGTATCAATATTATAGCTTGATCCGTATTACTAATGACCTGTAATTTTAAACACTAATTCAGTAAATGAAGTTATGTTCATTTCTAAAGCTCATGCCGATGTTTCTAAAGCTCATGCAAAGGTTTTAAAGGTAAATGTTTCTCAGCATGGACCTGTACTTGTTTTTGCAGCTCAAAAAGAACAAATAGCGACTGAACATCATCTAATATCTGCCCAAACAAGGTATGACATCATTTACATACTTGTAACTTTTAAATAGTTTTTGAATTATAATAATGTTATTTAGTGCTTCTAGGAAAGAGGTTTTTATTATGTAACAATTATGATTCAATTCAATTCAATTAGCTATTATCGGTTATTTTCTCTCTTGATCTTATTACAACAAAAAGCTTTTCATGTTACCAAGGAGCTGCAAACCCTTCCATTCTGGAGACGTTTCTATGTCAGAAATCTCACTGCTACAGCTTTACCCCTGACTGATACAAGCACCGTTACTGGAAACTCACAAAAAATGCTAAATTAATTGTCTCCTTCAACTTCCAAGTAACTCTGACCATTAAAACAATTACACACATTTTCAGTCTGTTAATGTGGAGCGTCTGGCAAAGAATTCCCCTTTGTAAGTTACTACAGCATCGATAACATTACATTAGCTGTGATTTGCCTGTTATAGTACATTAATCAACTCCTTCTGAACAAAACTGAGAATTCAATAGTCATGTTGTATGAAGTATCATCATAAAGTATTTAATTTCCTAAAACAAAGCATTGTCATAGCGTGAGTGAAGTCTTGTATGTCTATGTCTCTAGGTAATCTGAGTCCAACCTTTCTACATACAGTATATAATTCATCTCTACTTACTTTTCTTAGCTTCCATGACCTGGTGAACTACTTTGGGTTGAAGCCCCATTCTGGAGAGCAGGATGTTCTACCAGGACATGTTTTTATGCTGTGGTTTGAATTCTGCAATGACTTCAAGACCAGATGGAAGAGGGAGAGCAAGGCTATTTCCAATGAAAGGTGAAAAAGCAGTGTTTTCCCATAGTTGAATAAAGTTTAAATTGCATTTTTTTTTACCACTGGTCTAAACTGAACTCAATGATTCTGTGTTACATACAATTCCATTCATAGTTAGAAATAGAAACCTTCTGGCTAATTGACTTGAATTTGTGATCATGGGAAGATTGTATAGCCTTCATTTTTTGCCAAACTATTTCTCTACACTCCAGACTAAAAGAAGCCCAGCGGTCTGTGCGCAACATCACGGCAGACAAAAAAGTAGAGACCAGGCAGGTCCATGCAAATGGGCTGGTAAGATTCTAACTTTGTTCTACAGAAAGTCATCTATACACAATTATAAAGCATACTAATAATGGAGACATAATAAAATAAACACTACAATAGTGAGTACAAATGTAATGGAAACCAAGCGCTGACTTTTACAGCTGATTTCTTCTTGTGGAATATATTGTTTGTGGAAGCAGATCTCCAAAACCAAACTTGACCATTCTGTTATTGTGAGGGGAAACAAAGTCCATCTCTCCTGTTTTTATAAGCAATAATTTTAAAGTCATTTGGGTTCATTGCTGTTTGCTGTCAGAGAGGATCATCAGAGGTTCTATGTATTGTGTAATTTTAAGTATTGTGTCCTTAAAGAGATTGAATTTTCAGAACAAACAAAATGCTGTTTTCTTTTTCTCATGACAGAAAGAAAGACTGCGTCTAAAAGAAGCAAGTCTGTCCAGCACCTGAGACTGAACAGACCTTCCGCAAAGATAGTGTACTTTATGATTTATAAACTCAAGCCTGCTTTTTTGTTTTTTTTTACTTTATTTTCATTTTGGATCTGCATGTATCATTGACACATTGCACATTTTTGTACTCTTTCAGCTGGGACACATTTGATTGATTGTGATGAGATTTGAATCAGTTTGCCTCATTTCACTTTGATATTTGTAGTGCGTTTAACAGTACACTTTGTCACAAAGCAATTTTCCAGAAACTTAGCTTTAGATCCCTAATGAGCAAGCATGCAGTGACAGTGACTGTTCTCACTCTCTGAGACAGTATAAAGGAGAAACCTTGATAGTAACCCAACACATCCTCTTCTGTCTCACTCCCAGATAGTGGAATTATAAATCATTACACCTGTATACTGTAAAGCCAAACAGTACTAAGTGTGATGAAAGGATGTTCAGTATGAACAAATTGTTATTGCAGCTGGGAACTGGGATCCAACCCATGTGAATTTAGCTTTAATACATATGGATAGATTGTCCAATATCTACAGCTTCTGTGTATTTAAAGCAAAACACCAGTTTATAAACCCCAAGACACTCTCGCCAGGAACATTCTCCAGTCTCACTTGCTCAAATTCCCCACAACACACCACACAAATTGCTCACAACAAAATGATATCTTTATTTTGCATGTTGAGTATACTGTGTTTTTGAAATACTTGCTGGACAAAACACTGAAATACAACCACGGCATAAAAAGTCAAAGTCCTACGATACTGTACATAACCATATGAGAATGGAAATTTTGTTTAACTTATCAATTTCATAATCTTTTATTTTTAAAGATGCTGTTTATAAAGGATGAATCAGCAATGAGAGATTTAGTTTAAATATAAAACCAAAGGCAATAAATTCAAATACGAAACTGAAAGCAATAAATATCCATATTAATTAAAAAATAAAAAATACACTTAAGAATTTCCGCATTCAGAATTATTAAAATACATTATGTACACACATGAATCTTTTTTTCATCATTCAGGTAACCTTCATCCACATAGTGGAGACTGACAGGATTGTTCACTGATTGTTGGAATACAATATATTTACATTTGATGAAAATAAATTTTGCACACAAAACATGGCCCACATCTGTGTTATTAATAGTCACATTTGTGCAACAGTAAGCATGGCATGCATTGAAAAACCCACCACACATTTTCATTTAAGAAATGAAAATACTTAAGGCTTGTTAGAAAACCAGACCACTGACTTTACGCCAGCTGTGGCATTAGATTTACCATTTAAGAAAACCAAGCAGTAGCTACAGTGGAATAAGAGTTTCCCAGCAGGGGGAAATAAGTGGAACAGAATTCTCATGGGACCTGGAACAGACTTTTGCATTTTCAAAAAACTGCACAAGGGCCCAGAGATGCTGCATTTGCCCAGGGGTCAGAATAATGTAAGGATGTGAGAGGAGCTCCAATAGACCCCATGATAAACAATGTTGGCACTTCCCTAAAATACTAAAATACACTAATACTGTTAAATTAATATACTGGCTAAATTAATAGCCTGTGTTATGGACAGTCAGTGATTATTTTCTACATGTCTATGTGTACACTCTCAAAGAAAGGGTACTAAACTGTACCATTCTGTGATGGTACCATCAAGGGTGCACCATGTGTACATTTAATGTGTATCTTTTACCTATAAAGGTGCCTGTAGTGTAAAACTTTACTATAAATTGTTTGCATTAATATCACAAATCAACCATAAAACCATAAAAGTGCACCACATCAATGTTTTCAGATTAAAAATAGACCCACAAGGTATAAAAGACAGATTCTTAAAGACACCACTCCATTAACAAGATAAGGAAGAGTTTTTTCTGAGAGTAGATATAAGCATCAGTCAGGGTTGAACTAAAAATGTTGTACATTGAAGTAAAGCTAGAGAATATTTTAGACTGTGTAAGTGTGTGTGTGTGAGCAGAGTTAGTAATCAGCCATATGGAAAAGAAATAAAGGAACTTTTGTGATCAGTTTTAATCCAAGTCTATGGAAGTACAGCGGCACTGCTTGACGCGCCGCACGCGTTTCCGTCTGATTCTCGGGGTTTGGCTCGGGCACAGCAGCGTGTACGTGACGACGGTGAACGTTTTAGGTTTGCAGAACGAGCAGGACTGGAAGGCGCTTTCGTCTTGGTAGACGTGCCGCGGAATATAAAAGGAGTTGCACTGGCCGTAGCAGAAGCTGTTAATGATGGTCCGGCTGATGCAGCCCTCTTCCTGCAGCGTCTGCTTCAGCGGCTGCGTCTTGCACCAGTCCCGCTTCAGGTAGTGGCGCTCGGTCACATGCAGAGCCTCCTGGCTGGAGTCCAGCACCTCCTGCACCGGCGCATGCGCAGACGTCCCCGTGTCGGACAGGCTCGGTGCAGACTGCTCTGACTGCTCCCAGGAGTTTGGGCTAACTTTTGAGAGATGAGGAACAGCGCCTTGAAATCCGCCGCTGCTCCAGCATTTCACAGGACTGCAGAATAGCCACAAAGCCAGGATCACAGCAAAAGATGCCTCTCTCGCCATCTTTTCATGTAAATATAAAAAGCAAATCTGCTTATACAGGTTGAGCTGCAGGCGACCAGCAATTATGATCACAATCTTCATTTCAGCTAAAAGTTGGTGCATTCGTGCCGATATATTTAAAACCAACCTAAAATATCTAGAAGTAATCTGTAGGTATAATCACGTAATCTGGTAATGCATAAAAACGTCTGGAAAAAGAAACCTGTGTTTTGTGTCAAAATCTTGTAGGAACTATCGGCATTCTTACCATTTTACATAATGCATTCTAAAACCATAATAATAATAATAATAATAATAATAATAATAATAATAATAATAATAATAATAATAATTACATTTACATTTATGGCATTTGGCAGACAATAACAATTATTATTATTATTATTATTATTATTATTATTATTATTATTACAACAATAAATCCTCCCTATTCCTTTTATCAGCTTCCAGTAAATTATAATCCAGTAGAAAAGTTCCATTAAAAACTTTAGTGATGAATTTGAAACCACCAAGACTCTAAAATTATTCGTTTACCTTCTGAATGTCCAGTTGTTGTATTTGTGTAAAGCGCAGTCTAGACAATTAGAGCCTCTGTAGCCTTGAAAAACAAAAGTAAATTGCAGATTCAGCATCCACATCTCATACCGTGACCGGCAAGAAATTGCGAGGCGTCCGCTCACCGTTTTAAGTGGAAGTGGGCGGGATACAGTGAGACAGGCCACGCCCCCATCTCAGCCTGGGACATTCAGCACAGAGATGCTCCCCTCATTCACTTAACTGTTTCCACTCTGTCGCAGGAGCCTAGACTCTATATTTTGATTCGGGATGAATTGGTGGTGGTTCTCAGTTCCAATATTCATCTGTTCATCTGAAGTTCATCAGTCCAGTTCAATTGCAGAGACTTCAATCTATTATATGATCCACTGAAGCTGTTTTGTAGGATTGTGCCAGCCCAATACCTTAACACACGTCACACACGTTTCCCTTAAACATATATATATAGAGAGAGAGGTGGTAAAAATGTTTTGGACAAATATTGATGAACTGTGTAAGCAGAGTGCTTCTGAGGCTATAGTAAAACCAGTGGAAGATCCCTGGAAAACCAGTGAAAATCAGTGCATATACTGTATAAAAGCCCATTACAATCATATATTTAATATGATTACATATTTATATATAAATCATTATATATTGTAGAATTGTATATCAACAAACAAACAAGAAATCCACCCAAAACTGTCTAGGCCTACTTTCCTGAGTCTTATATCACAACTCAGGCTATTGCATTACTGACTATAACAAGCAGCTCACTTAGAGCTTATCTTTAAAATCCATTTTCATACCAAGTGTTTATTTGCTTTCCTTTTCCTATTTTTTTTAAAGACTGAACATAAAATATACAGCAATGTATTTTCTATAAATGTATAAATGTCACATTATTGGTTTGGTTACACTGACAAAGATATAAAGATACAGTATATCATAATATCTGTAAGTCCTGGGATGTATATTTTTTGTCCTACCAACTACAGCTATTGGATGGCACGGAACATTACAATTACACTAAATATGACTATACGGTGCCTGGGAATTTTAAAATCTGGAGACCAAAATAGAAATGTGGCAAATGTGATGTGACCACGTTTTACTCTGCACAACAAGTACCGGCTGTGCCGTATTGTAAAAGATCATTAATACATTTGGGAAGAACTTTTTGAAAACACAGATCAAAGGATTTTGCACATGAACATGTTTGTTTTATTTAACTTTCTTAAAATTATGTCTGGCAAAAAGACATTTTAAATGATCACTATCTTCTGTTTCATCTTATGATTTAGGTTTACTGCTTTTGATTTTAACATGCACTGATAGCTACAGCAACTCTATTATGCAACTGTCATTAATAATATTCCATTCAGACTTGTCTTGTAGTGGTTTCCATTTCTTCCTCCTCTGGGAAATGCGGCACAGATTTCTTAGCCACCACATTGTCCAGTCTCTGTCCCATCAGATATGGGTTGGTGCTCTGAAACAGAAAGCAGAGGGACGTCTGTCAGCTTTTTTCTTAACGAGACACAAACTGCCTTGGTGCCAGGGTAAGTTTTATGGTATGTACTTCTAGTCTAAAAATATCATGGGTTTATGTTATAACAATATTAATGGAAAAAAACAAGCTGGTAGCAAAAATGAATGGCAAATTAGCTTTCTATTATTATTAGATTTCTATTATTATTAGATTAGTAGATTCTATTATATATAACAAAAATATAAAATCTCACAATTGCTCTTTTTCTTTTAGAAAAACTTAGCTTCCACACAATTTCTTACATCGTTAGCATTTAAGATGTCATTTAAGATTATAAGCTGAAAGAGAGTGCTTGTGAGGAAAGCACATAATGGATGAAAACCACTGGAGTAAGGAATTTGGGAAATAAATTGGAAAACAGACATATCTGTCAGATCATACACTGAGACTAAACTGAAACTGTATACAGTATATCTCACATATTGCTAAAGCAGGTAATGAAACGTTACGCTTATAACAAACCCTTTTTCTTCTTTTCGGTCCTCCTTTCAGTTTTTCATACAACAGCTTTTTATTCTGAAAGCACAATCAAAGATTAGAATGTCAGTGAATGCCAGAATAAATATTTTTATTATTATTTGCTTGACAAAAAAAGCTGTGATTAGTAGAAACAGTAACTTCTTGCATTTTTTCACAAATATAATCGAACAGCAACAGCAGCCTATAAACTTAGTTCCAGTTGGAGATTTGTGTTGTGCCGTTCCAAGACCAGATGTTAACCAGATGCTAATCTCGTCTTTGTCCATGTTATCCACATTCTAACTCACCCATTTGGCCAGTGAGGGGTAGTCATGCTCTGGGTCAAAGAGGTGCTGGTGCTTCTGAAACTCTCGACTGAACTCAGCTGTGTCTGGAGAATTTTCCAAGCACCCATCAGCAGCTAAAAACCGAAATTAAAAATCATAATTTTAAGAAGACAAAGTTATCAGAAAAACTAAATACAATAAATAGAACATTATATAGATGGACAGGTTTAGTATTCTTGGTACTCTTTGCATTTATTCTAATAAATACAATTTATTATTATTTATTCTAGCAGCATGACAGAGTAGAGCACTGATAAAACTAAATGTAAATAATAATATTAAATTAAACTGATTATTACTGTGTGATGTCTTAAATGGTGGGTACATAATAATAAATAATACTCAAGCATATTTCAGTGGGATTTGACAGGTTGTACTAGACTCATCTATACCCGATTTTCCCAGAGGGCATGGGTTAGGGGGATCAGGATATCCATGGTCCTGGCTGAAGTCTTTCGGGACATTGTCCCCAGTCAGTTCTGCAACAATATTAGGGATGTTCCCATAGGGCCCCAGATGCTGAAGTCCCTCATGAGCCCCACCTAGAGGACACACACTTTTGTAACTTACATAATTACTCAGGTACAGCCAAAGAAAAAGAGAAATTAGTCCCTCGAGAGCATTCAGTTACTAAGACGCATTATACAACAGTTAGTTCCGGTCCACAAATATGATTGTACAAGAGACATTCCAAGGATAACTACATTTCATTGTTTGTGAACCACATCTGGGCTGATATTCGGTGTAACAGCAGTCTTGCTCGTGCGTAATGAAGCTGTGAGGTAAGCCTATAGCAGTAAAATATACCTGATCAACCTGCCTTCATCAAAGGAAGAACATTAACTATTAACATGCACAACTATTAATATGCAGAACCTGATACATCACAGCACAAAGTATCATCACATCAAATCATTGTTTTAACACAACACAAATCAGTCAGTCAGTCAGTCATTATCTGTACCGCTTATTCCCAGTTACGGGGTCACGGGGGAGCCGGTGCCCAGCCG
>JAOVYV010000008.1:18714756-18726487 GCA_025674545.1 Hassar affinis
CCCTTAGTTCCAGTGAAAGGAACTCTTAATGCTTCAGCATACCAAGAGATTTTGGACAATTTCATGCTCCCAACATTTTGGGAAGAGTTTGGGGACGGCCCCTTCCTGTTCCAACATGACTGCACGCCAGCGCACAAATCAAGGTCTATAAAGACATGAATGAGCAAGTTTGCTGTAGAAGAACTTGACTGGTCTGCACAGAGTCCTGACCTCAACCTGATAGAACACCTTTGGGATGAATTAGAGCAACACAAACACACTCCTAAACCTTGTGGAAAGCCTTCCCTGAGGAGTTGAAGCTGTATTAGCTGCATCATATTAATCCCTATGGATTAAGAATGTGTTGTCACTCAGGATCATACGCCTGTGAAGGCAGGAGAGTGAATATTTTTGGGAACATGGTGGACATCGTGAAGAAACACAATAAAAGTTGCTTGTGCTGCAGATGGTGATAGTGAGGTGGAGAAACAGCAGGGGTCGCGCCTCACTACAATTTCACATATAGACCTACATCATTACCAGTAAGATAGTAAGATTCCTCCTGGTTGTAGTTTTCACGCTCACACACGGTATCTCACATCGCATCCCGATTCCCTGCTCTGATCTCTGCGTTATTCAGTGTAGCACAATCGCTAATGTAATGTAGATATTTAACACCCAGCCACAGACTAGACTTTTTAAAGGACGCAGATCACATTTGCCTCGTAAAGAACGTAGAGGTCATTTCTAAAAATGCAAATTGGAGGCTAAAGTCAAATATGAGCAATTTTATCAAATTTCTCATTTCTCAGAAAACACGGAAACATTGCCTCATTACCTTTAACAAACATTAGACTTTTTTTTTAGCTCTTCCGGTTGAAGGCACAGTGCTGCACAAATACAGGCCTGCACACTTCCATTGTTTGACGCGTAGATAATAAATAATTATTATATATTATTATATATTATAAACTATTTTTGGGATGTCAAAATGTGGAGTGACAGACTGTTTAAATGTGGAGCACACAATACACTCAATAACGCGCTGTTTATTTTCCAATGACAGTCTTTGTTGTCCGGTAATAAAAAATATCAACCGATCTAAAAATCAAATTAAGACAATAAAAAAATATTTGTTTGTTTGTTTGTTTATGTTAGTTTTCCTTGGGTCACCTATATCGTTTTACTGATTAATAAAAACTATAACAGTGTCCCCGCACTAGGCGCTACGAATTTGCTTCGTTTCTTATGTTTTTTTTTTTGTCTAAGTAAATTTCTTATCTGCGTTTGGTGAATACAAATAATAAACCACGTGCACTAAATATTTCCACTAGAGTTGCATTGTTTTAATTCAGCGTAACACCAGTAACTTTACTTCTCCACTGGAGAATATCGGTCAGTAAGGCGAATGGGCGGCAAAACATCAACACATCAGTCAGGGCTCAGGGCTTCACGGCCGCCTCTGATTGGTCGCGCCCACTAAGCGCTCCTGAACGGCGCTCTGTGATTGGACAGAGTTTGTTACTGGGTGTTAAAGGGAGACCGCGTTCGCGCTGTTGTGTAACTGCGTCCAGGGCGCACTTGCATAACCGACCTGGGACTGAATACTGAATTTATCTGGGTGTTGTCTCAGTTTTTTAAAATACATTCCACATGGATGTTTTAGGATATAATTTATACTAGCTTATTGTATAATTTATTTGAAGATGTACACAGCGTGGAAATTGCACAGCGCCAGTTTCTCTTTGTTCGATGTTAATAAAAATGATTTGATTAAAGGAAACACTGAGAGGACATACTACATAAACATGAAGGTTTATTTGAATCTTCAAATGGTCATTAAATAATATTCAAAGAAAGATAATAGGTAGTATCAGGTAAGAATACTGTTCATTTTACAGAAACATTTATTCATATATTGCCAATAAATGCACGTTTGAATACACATTACATTCATATAGATAGTTACATTTATGTACAAATATACAATGGCATAGAATAATGTAACATGAACCAACAAAGACTTTGGCAAATGAAGTGCATACAATTTGGGAGACATAACTTATATAAAAGTTAAAAAAGAAAGATCTTTATAAACAACAACACATGGTAGGAAAAGAAATCCAGTGCAACGGTCTGTTTTGTACATGGATATGTAGCAGCCTTGGTTTTCATGTTTCCCCTGTACAATGGTCAGTGGGAGGGAGATGGTCCTGAGGTGAAAGTGTGGCCCTTATGTTGGCCTAGTCTGAGGCAGGTACGAGGACACTGAGGGAGACAGAAGACTTTGAGGACGACCCTGAGTAGAGGCCGTTTTGTTCAGCTCATGAACATCGGTGGTCCACGTTGCAGAGCGCTTGGTGGTCATGTGACGACGAGTGTGCTTGGTCAAGTGGTCACTTCGCATGAAACGTCGGTCACACACAGGACACACAAACTTCTTCTCGCCTGTGTGAGTGCGCCGGTGTCGGGAAAGTTCATCGGAACGTGCAAATTTTTTGTCACAGCCGTCCCAATGACAGCTGAACGGTTTCTCACCTGAGGAACAAGAGAGTGATGATCAGTACAAAAACTTTCCTGTTAAAGAAACAGAACATAACTTTTATAAAATACCCAAATAATTCTATTGATCAATAGATTTGTGAATTCTATGAATGCATTTTCAACATCTTTCAAAAGTTTTTCTTTATTTTAGCCAGAACAATTAAATCAGCATGTGTGAGAGCTGGGAATTCAGTATTTTATTTTAAAAGTAATTTAAAATGTAACTTTTTAAAAAGGTAATACATTTATTTAGTGTTTCTACACATTCTCTGCCATTTCTAGGCATCACTGTACACTGTGTCATAGCATAAGATGAGAGAGGGAACTGTATTGAATTTTTAACAACCTGTGTGGGTTCTCAGATGAGCTTTGAGGTGAGAGCTCTTGAAGTACGTCTTCTTACAGCCCGGGAAACTGCAGACATAGTTGCGTCTGCGAGAGAAGTCGGTGTGTGCGGTGGCCCCGCTCTGGTTTGAGGGTATGTAGACTGGTGCAGGGGCCAGTGGGAGGAGCTTAGTGTTGCCAACAGTCACAACGTTTTGTTGGCAGGGTGGAGCTGGAGACACTGAGGACTGAGGTACAACAAGCATCACTGTACCCTGAGCCACTGAAGGACCCATTAGAAGAGGCTGGGAGAAAGAAGGGGACTGGGAAAGGATGGGCTTTGGCCCAGTGCTCTGCATTTGAAGGTGAGTCTGAACAAAGGCAGAGATGATTCCAGTCTGCCCATTCACAGGAAAGACCTGGCACAGAACTGGACTGGTCATGGGAGACTGAGTGATGGATGAAGAGGTTTGTGATGCAGGAGTGGAAGGGCTTGTAGATTTGGTTAAGGGGGCAGTGCTCTCCACTTCTGCAGTCGAATTTGTAGCTCTGATGTATGCCTGAGTTTCAGTCAGGAAGTTGGTCTGGGCTGTAGAATCAGAAATGATCTCAGTCGGTTGGGCAGGGCTCTCTGATGAACCAGGACACTCCTGTCCTGTGTTAATATGACGATCCAGAGATGTGTCTGCAGTGTGCCTTATCACACTGGTGGCCCTGCATTGTACGCCAGGATCAGAGGGCTGAGGTGGAATGGAGGTGGATAAGAAAGTGGTGATGCCAGCCTGCAGGCTGCAGGGGGTTTCTGCCTTATTGGTCAAGACGGGGCACATTCTGGGCAGTGAGACACTTGATGTAAGGCCTGAGCAGGCCAGAGGAGGCTTGGCGCTGATTATAGTAGATGTTGTTGAGGTCTCAGCAAAGCTTGGGCTGTGTGGCGGGGTCATGCACTAGTAAAGTAGAAGAGAAGGTTAGCATATGAACCACCTTCAGTTTTGTAACATTCTTAGTGAATGTACTCTGGTACAGCATGATAAGGAAATTCAGAATAATGCGACAATATTACTTCGGTATAAATGATGATCCCACAAAATAGGTTTTTAGGGAAGTGTGCAAAAGTAATGACACATTACTTATCTTAAACATTGTGTTCTTATAAATAATATATAATAATTTAAATAAATTATAATAAATAACAATAATAATGTCTGTACCACTCAGTAATTCAGGATATGAATATAAAACAAATCACCCATCTACACAAGTCTAAATATATTCATCTTATTCATACTCACTAGTGAAGAGAGGGACACTAAGTCTTTGGGGGACTCCAGGGTTTCGGGGTGTAGACTGAGTGAGTCACAGGAGTCTGAGGTTGGCGTAAGCGGGCGGGCTTTGTGTGACCTCTGAACCCAGGAGCTCATGCACACCAGAGCCTCAGCTGCCTCAAGGTCATGATACTCCAGAGTGGAGGAGCAGGGTTTCCCATCATTGTACCCGTTCCTCTCCATCATCACCTCGCAGACTCCCACGTAGTTGCTCTGGGGGAAAAAAATCATTTGCGCAAAGCATGCCTATGATCAGAACAGAATCAGGCTTACACAAATAGGTGCTGTTACTTCAACGAGCAGGCTTCTTATACACCAGCAATTGTATATTTTTTTTATAAGATTAAAAATTAAAGGTAATTATATTGTTGTGTTTCATTTGTTCACCAGCTAAGGAATAAGAGCTCTAGTGCTGGCCGTACCACCGCAGACTTAACAATGTCATCAGCCTCCATTTCTGCATCCCGTACGTTCTACCAGTCAACTTGTACCCGTTTTACTTATTGCTTGGGTCAAACCGTTGAAAGTGGGCTGCGTAGGTGCTTATTAAGCATCTGCTGAATGCTGAGCTGCCATTCAGAGAGAGAGAGAGAGAGAGAGAGAGAGAGAGAGAGAGAAAGAGAGAGAGAGAGAGAGAGAGAGGGGCCCCAGTGTTCTAGCCCCTCCAGTTCTAGGTCTGCTGGGAACCTCCCATCGACCAAAATAGCCTTAAGAGTGACGTGCGTCTAACCAAAACTCTGGTTAGCGAGGGTGGACACCCACATGAGGAAGTACAATTCAGACTAGTCCTCCTGTGTGTGTGTTTTTTTTTTCTAACAAAGACTCCACAAAGAAGAAACACCAAATGACATTTTAAAAAGCACACAGAGCAACGGGGCGTGATGTTCCGAAACTACAGCACCCGCATTCACAGGCTGCACAAATGTGCACACCAATTGGTCAAATTAATGTGCTTTAATTAAACAAATATCTCCCTGACTGGTTTCAAACCAGGATGTGAACTGGGCTCAGAGACTGTGCTGTTACCTCAAAGAGCACTGCGTCTCATCACTAAAGGGCATGATGCACAGCACTGATTGCGGCAAATGCTTTTATTTCAGTCTGCAGAGTTTTAGACAGTGCACGAAACATAAAAACCCTCCCCGTCCCTATGGCGTGCATGTCATATATAAGATTAGATTCTATGCCAATTATGCATGAAGTCACAATAAATATGGGTAAAACTGCTTTAATCAGTCCAAGTAAATAAGTAATGCCACAGTAAACAACAAGTAAATAAACTTCACCCGTGCACAGGGTTATTGCACAACATTCAACTTTGTTGTGTAAAGATGCTGGAACTCATCACTACTCTACACTACTGGGTCATTGCGTAAAGCAGGTATAGTGGCAAAGACGCTGTCAGTAACAAAGAAATGCAACTTACCTGATCTGAAGCAAAGGTCGGCATGGGGAGCAGAACAGCCTGTAAACAGCAGTGTGAGGAAAGAAAAAGCGCGACACGGGCGTTGAGCAGACCCCTGGCTCATAAGTGCAACCACTTTTTACTGCAAGGTCCAACCTCAGCTGAGTGAATCAGGAACGGAGAAAGAAAAAAAAAAGCAGAAACAAAATTCAGAACAGTCTGGCGGGTGGTAACATGTTACCAATCAAAAACAAAGGTGTAGCAGAAATGGACCAATAGACGCGAAGATAGCGCGTGATCAGGACGTGATCGAGAGCTGATTGGTGGAGAGAGGGTGCGTGGCTGTTGGGGGGCGTAACGCAGGAGTCAGCGGTGTCAGTGTAAACCCGGTGAACCCGGCGCTCATGAACTGGGGGAAAGGTCGGAGCGGCGAGCGCGCGGCACAGCGAGATACTCCGCACGCGTCTGGCTCGCTCTCCTGCCAAAACAAGAAGCAGGGAAACAAAACATCATGGGGAAACATTTCAAATATAGTATTTAATGGCACATATCCAACAATAAAATAAAGACAGCCAATTCAATGAATGATGTAACATTTTATATGGTTGATATTTTAAAAAATATAATCAGTTAGGACAACTGCCACAACAGTGATCATAAACTGCTTATAGTATTCCTAATTATGAATTACAGTACGTTATATTGATTGCTGATTGTTTCTCAGTGCGTTTTGTTCCCCCAAAAAATATGCATGTAATGCATGAGGTTTAATCAATCTGATTTCTGACATTTGATTTTCAGACCGTGGAGAAAAAACCCGAAACTCTGCGTCTTCTTTGTACAGCTTGGTTTTGTTGAACTCAAACCCCTCCTTGGTTTCAGTTGCTGAACACAGCTTCGCCTTAAAAGACCCTTAGGTGGGCGTGGCGTGCAGCAGAGGGCGGGACTTCTTTGTTACAGCTTAAAACAGCCCTTTGTGTGTGTCTTTCATGTTATAACGTGGAAACTGAAGCCTTACAGCTCCTTAAACTGCTCTAGGATGTTCATGAACACAGATCTTGACACTTGCATGTGTCGGTATTTATGCTGTAGAGAAAAAAGCACAAATTTTATGACTCATGGATCCTGAGAGGGCCTGTGATTGTGTCTGAGATGGGAGAAAGCGGTGACTGCAAACAAAGGGCTCTTGAAGTCCCTCCCTCCAACGAGAGAGAGAGAGAGAGAAAGAGAGCAGGAAAGCTGGGCTTGGAATAATAATAATAATAATAATAATAATAATAATAATAATAATAATAATAATAATAATATGTTATTCTCTTTCCAGTACAAAGCAAATCTGTAAATGTAAATTGTAAGCGTTCAGATTTTAAAATGCTTAAAGGATTTAAGCAAGTAGGATTAAGCATAAGGAAATCATTATCTAAGTAACCAATGCAATTCATGACACATTTATTAAATACAACCAACAAAGGACCCTAGAGCTTTGAACAGGCCAAGCTAAACGAAGATATTTTCAGGCTGGTAATGTAAAACATATGATAAACCAAATAAACAAACAAACAAGACATTCTACAAAAGGAAACGGTTAATCCGTATATTTTAAATATTTATTGTCCCTACCAGATATGTAAATACAGTACGTAACATGGTCCAACCAGAAATGCTGTTTGTACACAGTGACCTTTTTATGCATAAGCGAACCACCACCAGTGACATCTGGTGACAAAAATGTCATAGTTACAAGGGTAAACAAGAAAAAAAACATGATGAGTTGTGCTGTTATAGGAAACTACTCAATGACAGGAAGGTGTGATGTGGCCCAATATGAAGGCCCAACTGCTAAGTGTGAAGTTTTTCTTGTAGCAGCTTTACCTCAAAGTGCTGATATTGGAGGCACTGAATGTGAATTTTGAATTTGAAAATGAACCACTGACCTACTGTGCTTGCACTCAGAAGAATTTGACCTCTGGATTCTAACCCATCTGTGCAGTGAAACACATATGAAAACACAGGTGAAGTGAACACACTTGCCCAGGGCAGTGGGCAGCCCTATCCACAGGGCCTGGGGACTAGGTGCCTTGCTCAATGGTACATCAGTCATGTCATGTCAGTTAAGGGGATTGAGCCAATGACCTTCCAGTCACACGGCTGGTTCCTTAAAGTCCATGGCTGCCCCCGCAACAAACCCATTACATGACCACCCCATGACCTGTGGTATAAAATATAAACCCGATTTAATGCTGAAGTGGATCATGATGTTTGCCAAATGATATTTCATAATTATCCAAAGGTGCAAATTTATTTTTAATGTCATACATATTCAGGCTAAAGCAAATACTTAGATGTTTAGATAACACGTGAGGGTTCTGTGCCAGCTCTCAAATAAACAGTTTTAATGTTCTAAATAGAGCATAGGAGATAACTATCTATTTGTTGACATGTACACATACAGAATTGTGAGCTAACAATAACAGAGTGTAACAATCTCAAACACGGCTTCAAGCCACCATAGACAAAGTGAGTAGCGCTACACTGTTGAGGTCTACAGTGAAACATTGGGACTGAACGCTATTAAAATGTTACATACTGTACACACATATATACATACACATCCTTACAACCTTCAGCCAAAAATGGCTTTAGAAAAACTGCAGTCAAGGAAAAGATCATGTGTATTCTCAGATACAACTGAGAGAAAACAGATACAACCCTTAACCTGCAGTGGTTATTCGTTCTTTTCTCCAGATAATATTACCTATCTCAGCCATTGTTTTCCATTGGATTGTAAGGATCATTTTCAATTAATCAGGCATTCTATTGTGGGTGTAATAGGATAAGTAAGTAAGCTGATTCAGTTTTAGTCTATGAATAGATTTAAGAGCTAAATTTGAAAATCTCAGCAGAACAAATCTATTAGATTGCTACATGCATGTAACAATTTCCACATGTGCATTAAAGCAAATTTAAATTACAATCCTGTTTTCACATGATGATGTCACGTACAGTAAACAAGGTGGTATTTGACCTACACTTTTACCATGTGCAGCCACATTTTCATGACACATGGAGATGCCATATGTATTTTGAGCTCAGTTATAAGAAGAGGATGCCTAAAAGATCATTTAATACCATACTAGAAACTCTATCGGTTGCAACAGCAGACCATCACACCGAATGCCAGTTGGTCGGGTGCTGCTTTGGAAATAGCAGACCACCTCTAACTTCACCCCTGGCCCCCACTGGAGCTTAAAGGAAGTAAACAGGCTTTGGTAGTAGTATATAGAGGTTTAACACCAAAGCATTCTATTTTGTTGCATTAACGCTGTTCAAAAATGATTGATATAGCAATAAATCCAGCTGGTGTTCGGAAAGCTTTCCTAAATTAATTATCTTTATATGTGTATCTGTATTCGCAATGTAGGTCTCTGGTTGGGTTTCAGATTTCTGTATCTTAATGTGCCTCACATTTGCTTTGTTTTCACTGGACAGTAGCTCCTGAGCTCTGTTTATATGAAAGCTCTAGTCCACAGGCTGATTTTATGCATTCTGATGGCAAAGTCCAACTGTTATCATAAATAGATAACATATCATGTTAGTGAGTGTCTCAAGGACCCTATGAGTTTTTCTTTTGTATTGCATAAAGAACTAGACTGTTTGGCAACCTATACATGTTGACCATCAGAACACAACCAATGGTTCCAGTTATGTACCTTTTGGTACCTGCTCAGAAAGGAAGTATGCTTAAAACATTCAGAAGACTTGAAATTGGAGGGAAGGCACTTATTTGAATTCAGGCTTGTTAACGGGTAATGGCCAATCAGACAAGACAACAGCGTTCATTGGAAGGATTCTTCCATGCTGCTCTTCTCAATAGTATAAACACACCATTACACTGAATCTTATTTGCAGCAGTTCTTCTATTCCAACAATACAGTCAAAAATGACTTAACTCAATGCTCAAAAGTCAAGCAGACTTCTACTGTCATTGCATCCACCTATATACACATGCAACAGTATAAAATAATATTCTTACAGGACCATGGTGCAGGAACACATACAGTGACTCTGTACATAAAACATTATAATGTACTTAAATAAATGTAATGTGTAAGAAAGGTTTCAGTACAACACTCATATCCAGAATGAGTCAGCTTATGAATGTATCAAGTTGCTCTAGAGATTATTGAAACACTGCTAGGGAAAGCAATCTGACTGAAAATCCCCCCAGTTTTGCAGAGGGAGTTTTTGAAAGCTGGGAATTCTTGGGTTGGTGTTGGTGGGGCTGCAGGGGCGAGGCTCGGGGTTGGGGCAGGAAGTATGCGTTTATGTGTGTGAGAAAGCATGCATGCGAGAGACAGAGAGACTGAGAAAGAGAGAGAGAGAGAGAGGGCAGAGAGTGCATGTTGGATGTGTGCCAACACATTACCTATGTGCAGGGTTTGATAGCAAATGTGTCATCTCTTTTTAGATGTAGAACTGCAGTGCCAGCATGAACAGTTGGGGGGTGAAACATGGTCATTCTAAGCCAGGTGGATTTTTTAATGTAGGTCAACCAGAAATGGAAGTAGTCTTTCTTTAAAAAGCAGTGATGTCACATGGTTTACAGATGATCCTAAATTTCCCGTTTTCCGTACAAAAAAGCAAAAAGATAATGCAGGGTATTACTTTTACGACAAATATACAGCTTAACAGTTTGTCTGCACAAGTTGAACCAGCTGAAGTGAGATCATGCCTATTCAGCATTATTAACAAAGCCGAGTCGCAGAGAGTTTCTGAGGTTTGAGCAGAGGCCAATGAGTGCAGCTCAGAGCGAGCAGTCTGCTCCACACCCAACAACCCACAAAGCTAGGAGAGAGGAAACTTTACAGAGCTCTGTTAACTCACACATAACTGAATGAGAAGCACAGCCCCAAAACCGAGACATGCACTCACTGACACCGAGATGAAAAACACAAGCAGCTTGACACAATTATCTGTAGAAAAATGCAAACAGTTTTCAAGGCATATATAAAAAACACGAGCTAAATTTAACTTTCTGTGACTATAAAGACCACAAACATTACATTACATTACAATTAATAATCATTGGATTCAAATGGACATCAGAATCTAATTTGTTCAGTAATCTGAAAAGCACATAAAACATGTTTTTTTACAAAGAAACACACACAGCTCACTACAGTTTACAAAAAGGTGACTAGGCGAGGAATCCTGTGGAATTTTGGGGCAAGAGCAGTTCTGGTTTCACCAACCAACCCCCACTTCCTGCAGAGAGAAACACTGACGAAAAGGAAAGCATATGACTAATAACACTTATAGCACTCTATAAAACAAATGAACTATAATATTCAATTATTCTTAAGTTAACAATAAAAAAATCCAGTTATTAAAAATGACATATACAGTATAATACATTTTTTTACTACAGCACATGGAGTCTTCTTAACAGAAAGGAATTAAAAATTATATTTCGACAAACCGTTCTATAAAGTGAACTGTTCTCAGCGTGTCATCATGGTGAAATCTGTTGTTTTAAGAATGATCCTGTTAACTTGTAGGTAGTTTTTAGTCCCACATAGATCCTGTTCCTTTAGTCTTTACAGCCCCACATCATTACAGATCCTCCAGCACACTCGACAGTGGTGATTAGGTTCTTTTCCATATAACAATTCTTCATTTTATACCCATCTTGAATGTTTGTTTCCAAACAGCTCAGTTGCAGTCTCATCTGACCCAGGTTTTAATCAAAGTTTGCTAGTGTCTTATGAAGTCCTGGCACTTATGTTTGTGGTTAAATGAAAGGGATAGTCCCTCCTGGCATGCCTCCCAAATAATTTGTTGGCATGGAGATGGTGTTTCATTGTAGATTTGGAGACTTAACAATGTTACACGTATTTATGAATAACTAAAGGAATGTGATCTGTGTGTCACCTCATATTTACACCCCAGTGAATCAGGACACCGTAACCACTTATCAAACAAATCTAAATGGGAACATGCCTCGATTGCAGTATATTTGGTTCAGAGAAATTTCTAGGGGTTGCAATAATTGTGACATTAAAAAATACATATACAGGGAAACTGAAACACCTGTCATTTTAGACCACAATCATTTATTAGTATGGTGTAGGGCCTCCTTTTGCGGCCAATACAG
>JAOVYV010000008.1:18768563-18786502 GCA_025674545.1 Hassar affinis
GCTAGGCACCGGCTCCCCCGTGACCCTGAAAAGGAATAAGCAGCCAAGAAGATGAATGAATGAATGAATGAATGATTAATAGAGTGATCTATCTACCTACAGAGTGTTTTTAAATGATACACCCAATTCCGATGACTTCATTTGTTAGCTATACCAAGCATCTGCAGGTTTCCCCAGACGTTACACCCTGTGACTATGAGAATACTTCAAAGATTGTGTTTTTTTCCATCTACCATTACTGACTAATCTGGATGATCACAAAAACAGAATGACAGCAGTGGTGTCCTTAGTGGAAGAAGACACTTTGAGAGGTGCTTGGGACAAACTCAACTATCATCTCGCTGTTGTCCGTACAGCAGGTGAAGGGCATGTAGAGCATTTATAAAATGGTTACTAAAATTGAATCACTCATTAAACCATTCATACATTTTTGTGTCATTGTAACATGTCACTATAGTGAAATATGCTGCTCTGAATTTTTTTAATCACCCTGTATAAGGTTTGTATGGAGAGTTTTTGGAATGGGGGAAATGTTAATCTGATGCCCAGTGAAAGTACAGGATCTTAAAACTGAGGTAGCTGTCAATGAAATATCTATTCAGAGGAGAAGCTCAGGTCTATGTGGCTGCCTCAGGCTCTGTAAACAGGAAAGATCTTCAAAACAATCATGAGAAGAAGGCTTCTCTAATTGCCTGTCAGTCATATCCTTGTGCATTAAAAAGCTACCCCTCTTGCTCTAGCATTCAGAGTGTGACTCTAGTTGAAACCTTGAAGGAATTGGGTGTGTTTTTATTTATTTAAAATTTTCAGCTGAGCTAGCTTCAGCTAACTGAAGTTAAGTATAACTAACGATACCTTTAACTATTAACTAAGTATGCACAGACAGCTGAGCGAGCTGCTGCATTTGTATGAACTTTGAGTTTCCAGCTTTCAGAGTCTTTCTTGTTTGGTCTTTATCTTCAGCGTAAGCTAATTTACTCAGTAATATCTGACCACACGTTTGACTGTTCAAATATGCACAGACTACTGAATCTTACATAATTGTAAAAGCAAAGAATCTACTAGTGCTCTTTAAACTCCTACCTCACTTCCCAAGCTTGGCCTGGCTGGAGAGGACTAAAAGCCTAAACTTGTGAGTCATTAAGCTTCATGAATCAAGTGCTTCATGTAATATTTATGCCTGCGCTTGAGTCTTACAACAATCACCTGGGTGTGGTACTGAAAGCTCTTAGTTACACATAAGTGAGACAGATAATGAGAGTAAAAAGACACTGCGATAGCAGTCACGCCCTTTGGGCTTTTGGACAAGGCAGATAACAAAAGACAGGTAAGTGCAGTGAAACTGCTTTCTCAGGAAACAGCTATCAAATATTGGCAAACTTTTTCTATTGCTGTGGTGCAAAACTGTTAATCCTAGCTAACGAACTAATCAGATCTGCATGGTAACAGACATGGACGCAATCAGCAGGCTTTGCACAGGAGCTTGCAATCAGACTTATATCTATTCTCATCTCTGGGGAGTCTCCTACACCCCTCCTCCTCTCCTTCCTCTTTTATCACCACTTTGTGGTCCAAATATCCTCCCTGCCATCCTCCATCATTCTGCTGCTGTCACATTCTGATTGCTGTGATATTAGACAATCAGCTTTATGACTCTGAGACAAATCGATTCATGATTCGATTTCAGCTTTTTATTTCCTCTTGTCTTCTTCAGAATTGAATAGCCACACATCCAGCTTACATAAAGTACGAGGGTTAGAATGGTTATGGTTTACTGTATTTACAACTGCATGTTGAAAATGGAAATTGATCAGTCGGTAACCATTCGACACTACAGTTACGAGCAGAAAGCACTCGCGATCTCATTCCATCTCATTCCATCTCATTCCATTGTCCTGAATTAGACAGGTAACATTAATATATTGGACAAAGTTGGAAGAGGAAAAACACTCCACATCACATTCACTTGATAGAACCTGATAGCAATAAGAGCAAAAGGTTCAGCAGGGGAGGATTCCCTTCCTCAGCATGGTTTCACATGGCCATTTCAGGCGGTGCACCAGTTCAGGAGGGCGTGATGAAACTAGCACGGTGCCTGAGTGATGTGTGTCAGCATGATGCTGCCTGCTCTACTGACTCACAGCTTCAAGACTCAGCAGAGCCCTCATTACAACCCCAGCATAACGTCTTACCAGGCTGTATAATCAAACATATCATAATTACAACCTGATTAATTCTTTTTCTTATGTTAATAATGTGTTTGGAGATAAATGTCACAGGGGTGTCTCTGACATTTTATGTGTTTAGTTGAATTAACTATAAATATATAAAGACATAAGACTGTTATATGTATAATTCTTATAGTTACTTGTTTACCGTCGCATAATTCCATACAAATATCAAGTACGATTTCAGGAATTTTCTTACACTTGCTGAGTCAACTTTAAACGTCTGTTTATTTACAGGGTGTATTGAAATAAAGTGTGCATGTGTAGGCTTGTATTTCTATTTTTATAGGAACCAAATGCCCTCACAACTGTAGAAATTGTTCACAATTTCAAAAATTGATCTTATGGAGACATTTGGCTGGACCCCAGAAAGAACTTGGCTCTAAAAACTATACTCTTTATTTGAAAAGCCAATGTATTTTTGGTTACGAAAGTTAGACATAGGCATGGAATTATTAACAGACAATAAATAATTCAATATCATATAACACTACCCGATAGAAATATTCTACAAATTGAAAGAGAGAGAGAGAGAGAGAGAGAGAGAGAATGAGAATGAGAAGGAGAATGAGAATGAGAATGAGAGAATGAGTAAGCAGACCTGGATAAGCTCTGTTTCCAGGCAGGTTTTCAGCAGGCCAGACAACGCCCTGAGCCTCTTTTTCCCCTCCTCTCCAGTGAAAGAACACACATTACGTAACAGTGATCGACCATGCGAAAGTGTTAGCTGACAGCCTGAGTGATCTAGTTCACAAGCGAGAACAGGAGCAGACTGGGTGGGGGAGGTGAGAAATGGACACAGAATGCTAAAAAGGACAATAGCAACGGTGCCACTAATAACATACCATCACACTAATGTGCAAGAACTTTATGAGTAATAGATTTGACCCTACAAGACTGCAGGATGACCAGAGTCAAATAAAGGTTGGTGGTTTCCCTTCTCTGTCCCACCTACTTAATACAGTGATTAATTGGTCAGGGCTTATTAAATACATGATAGTGTAAAAATAGTATTTGACTCAAATAGTGCAAATGTGACATTTTCAAATAACCAGACATTTTCTGCTACAATTTCTGCGAAATAAAAAATATCCAGGGCCTTTATAAGTTATATGAATTCAGTTTAATCTTTTGAAATAGGCTTCCAGCTACCTTGGTCCAATACACAAATTATAAGTAGACCTAGAAACATTTAGCTGCAGAACCATAATAATAAATTATCTAGTTGGTTCATGTTAGTGCTGAAAATTATAGATTTATATTATTTTATATTGAGGCAGGTTTGACTATTGTTAAATCATCAAGAATATTACAACAAAACATATTTCTACCTTTGACAAATGACCATAATTATTGTTTCTATGATAAATGACAGGTTTAGCTACAGTTAAATAGTCAAATTCTAACATACAAGTGGCAAATATGGGCTAGTAGAACATGGTGTGTTTCCATATTTTGAGTATTTTTATGCCAGGGGTGTCCAATCTTATCCACAAAGGGCCGGTGTGGCTGCAGGTTTTCTTTCCAACCAAGCAGAGGCCACACACTACTGAAAGCCAAGATCCATTGATTGGATCCATTGATTAAAAACAGGTGGAATGAGGTGTGGATCCTGCTTGACTGGAAGGAAAACCTGCACCCACACCGGCCTTTGAGGATAGATTGGACACCCCTGTTTTATGTATTTCTAT
Source organism: Hassar affinis (assembly GCA_025674545.1). Lineage (NCBI taxonomy): Eukaryota > Metazoa > Chordata > Actinopteri > Siluriformes > Doradidae > Hassar > Hassar affinis. Next base: position 18,772,483 of record JAOVYV010000008.1, read on the forward strand.
AGAGCCTGGAATTTTTTTCTATAAAAAGGGATAACGATGGGATAAAGTAGATACATATTGAACATATTGATCAGTTTATAATTATGGATAGATTGTGATTTATGGTATAGAATTCATTTTTAAAAAAGGTGGTCAGGTAATTAGGAGCTGGTCAGGTAATTAGGAGCTACAACTCTTTTTAGTGGACCTTCATGTGGCTAACCTATAACCTACCTGGGCTGCCTATAACACACCTCACTCTGTTCCATTCTTTTTTTCTACCACTATATTAGTATTTCACAGAACTAAGACAGTTCAAAACTGCAGATAAATGTACATATAGCTTCCTGCAGACACCAGCACATCCACCACAGCTAGAAGCTCCTGTGTGTGCTTTTTAGATAATGGAGTGGCTGAAGCCAAGTAGCTGGGACATTTGCTGAGTGGCAGAATAAGTGTGTTACTGCTCTTCACTGCCACATTAGCCAACATCCTGGTAAGTATAGATATGGAGAGGATGTGGCATGATGTAAGATCTGGAAAGCATAATTTTTTTCACTCCAAATTGTAAAGGGACTAAAACAACTGTTCCAGGATTGAAACCAGCCAGGTATCTATGTGCTACTCAGTGGACATGATGGAACACATGCCTGGGATCTGCAAGGCAAACAGGACTTTTAGATCCTCTGGCATTGCCCCTTACAATAGGAGGGGGTTACAGTGCAAGGAAACATTCCAACCTTTGTAACAGATCTGCAGGTTTCCTCATACAGAGCATATCAGGTGACCCTTTGTTCTTAAACAAAATGGACACCAGGTGAGATCTGCAGTGAAATTCCACCATTTACTGTCAAGGCACCATGCTGGGGCCTGAGTCAAATATATTCAAAGTATAAAACAAGCAACTTTCTCACCACTAAACTAAAGCCAATAAGCCAGGCCTTACCCATTATATCCATGTTTCTGCCACAAATAAGAAGTTAGAATATACCTTAAACAGTGCTACCATCTGAATAATTACACACTAAAGGAGATGAAATTCTCAGAGATGATTGGTCACCTCTGAAGCTCTTTTGCTTTTGCTCAGGATGTGTATTTGAAGTGGAATAAGTGGAAGGTTCAGTTCTTGAGCTATGGAACCTTTTCTTAGTAACAAATTAACAAAGGTACATCAAGCCTACTCCTGTTAAACGTAATGTTTCTTATAATCTATTATAAACTGATTCCAATGGACAAAACTCAGTGTTCAATCTGAAAATAGATTTAGTCATCTTCAGTGTTAGAAACTACATCAGAACTGGACAATGGCCACTAAATGGGTACATCAAGTCCAGTCAGTCCTGCTATCTAATCACTGCTTTCTGCATAGGTAAGCACCTTAACCTTAATTTTTGCAAAGCTTTCATTTCTTTATTACATACACCCTCCTCTTTCTTCAGTTACACTTTTCCACTACTAACACATTGATTTGCTATTTATTCATTACAGGAAGTAACAATTCAATGTCTTTGGGATGGAAGACAATTCAATGTCTTTGGGATGACCTTTGCAAAATAAAAAAATCATTATACGGAACATCAGAATAAATATACACTCCTCCTAGCTAATCTGTTAATAAACCATCTGATCAATTCAGTACAAATGTCAATACAGTGATTCCATAGCTCATTTGTATATGATCTGCTGGCCAGAACCATTGAAACATTGGCAGTTGGCACTGGATGCAAACCAGGAACCAGAATATTAACTAATTGGTAAATTCAATGTGAGGTCCAGTTAAACCTACACAAATCAAATGCAGTGTGCAGCACTGAAGGCCAAACTTAAGGCCTTGAATCACAGGTGGAAATGGTGCCTTAAATCACAGGTGGGTGGACATACAGGCTTTTAAAAGAAAATAAACCTTCACCACCAAACAAGAATCACTGTCTGCCTTTAATGGAGGAGAGACCAAGCTAGCTGACGTGGCAACTCAACCACAAAGACACAATCAAGTGGGATTTACGCTTGCACCAGCAGTCAAGCTTTATTGTTCTGACATTCATAATGATTATCAAAATCAGATTTACTGTTATATATGTAGCACTCTGTATCACGCAGCTACAGTACATAAACACTGATGAAAAAACTACACACTAAAGGCAGTTTTCCTAGTGGTTCCACCGATGGGTTTCCCATTGGAATCTGGGGGGTTTAATGGTTTCTAAAGGTCTACTCATTCTTGATTCAGTTATACAGTAGTTTAATTTCCATATTTTCCAGTACTATGTAGGAAACTATGGATACTATATAGCAGTCTTAAGACTCACCATAGTCTTGTCTTGTAGTCTTAATAAATAACCATAAAGCTACAGCTCATTACAGTAAGGTGACATCAGAGACCTGTTGAGGTTCCCCATTAAGGAGCCCACAAAATATTTATAACCATTACAAAACCAACAGGAACTAACAGAAGCCTGTAATGATTATCATGAATCTATGTTCACTTATTCTAGTTGACAATCCTTTTCAAAGTAAAGCTTATTCAGAACAACAGAACAATGACTGTGTTCTTACAGGACTCATATAATCATAAGCTTCAATTATAAAGGGACGATTTACATGCATGAAATCGACATTACTCATTTTCTGGGTTACACCACCATCTCTGGAGCCCAGCCACGCCCGCTGAGTGTACAATATGGAGGAGGACCTTGTATCCATGGCGATGGTGACGTATTTTACTTTGATCTAATTGGTGTAAAGTCCGTGGCCTCAGTCAAAGCCCGCCTTTATTCCGCGCCATGAGTCTCTATTGGTCAGTTTTGTCGCTTTCGGGATGTCTCATTGGAGTTCCGCAGTGGTGGCCACGCCTCCTTTTTCATGTTAGGTTGACGTTAGTCGGAATCTGTTCTCCCTCCAAACCGACCAGAAGAGGGTCGTTCGCTGCTGGCTTTGCGGAGTGGTGGCTTCTGAACAGCGTCAAGGTTGGTGTTTTTCCCCTCCATTGCTTTTTCTTGGCACTGCGGTAGTTTGGAAAAAATCGCACTACTGAAAAATATGTGTGCATAAAAATCGTCGTGAAGACAAACGATCAGTGAGAAATACATTCACTCAGTGAAGAGCTAACTGTTAGCTGGATAGCTAACGTAGGTTAGGGTGAGAAAATCAGCAGCCGTTCCGCACGAGCTCGTTTTCTGGCCGTTGAAACAACCAAATTGTATCGCGATCCATTTAAATCGGGTGAGTAGATCTTCAACACCAGCCCCATTTAGCGTTTAATACTAACGCATAGCATTTTCCTGCGGTTTCTTGTGTTTTGGCAACAATAGCGAGGGTGGATTAATGCTTGTCGCGGTCTGGTGTCTGGGGCTGTAGAGTAGCTGGCCCGGGTCGTGATATTAGTGTTAGCGGATAGATGCACACTTTAAGGCTGTGTGTGTGTTGGATGAGGGAGCTTTAGTGGCCCGAACCCGGGTCGTGTCGCTAAACCCAGCAATCCGACCGAGTCGAGGCGTTAAAGAGAGCTCGGCAGTCCGGACCGTACACCAGGTGTGTGTCGGCTCCCGCTTCACATTTCACACACGCGGTAGATACATGCTGGAAATCCGCCCTGTGCTGGAGCTCGGTGTGTGCCGCATGCCGCACGGATCGTTAGGACTCTATTGACCATTTTGCGCCTTTTCTCCTGCGCTGGAGCTTGTTCCGGTAACGTTATCATTAACGTCCACGCCTTCTGATCTGATCTGATCTTGCAGGTGCGCCCGGGATAACCACATCAGCGGCTCGCTGTACACGTCCCCGATCCGTCCTTTACTCCCTTTCTTCGCTCGCTTTCACTCCCTTTTTACTGGACTGCCGTAGACTTCACCTCGCGGACACAGCATGGATAAAACAGAGCTGATCCAGAAGGCCAAACTGGCGGAGCAGGCCGAGCGCTACGACGACATGGCGGCGTCCATGAAGGCAGTGACTGAGCAAGGAGCCGAGCTCACCAACGAGGAGAGGAACCTGCTCTCGGTCGCCTACAAAAACGTGGTGGGGGCCCGAAGATCGGCATGGAGAGTCATCTCCAGCATCGAGCAGAAGACGGAAGGCAGCGACAAGAAGCTTCAAATGGTGAAGGAGTACAGAGAGAAAGTGGAGGCCGAGCTGCGTGAGATCTGCCACGACGTGCTGGTAAGGCATGGCTCTGCTGCTGTTCAAACCTGCCTAGATAAGAAACTTGTACTATTTCACAATACACAACACGAGGCTGAGGTTTCCTAACCAAGTGCCAGACAGACAGTATTTGTGAGATGCTTAATATAGCTCAGTGAAAGACATGAACTGCATTGAAGTGGATGGTTAATGCACATCTCTGTGAAGCAGCAGCACTGACTGCATGATCCAGCACAAGCCTGATAAATGCATTTATATTCTCTCCTGTAGATCTGCTAAGAAATCTTAATTCCAAAGCTATTTTTGTGTTGCCCAGAGAGTTGGGATAATGTTTGCAGTAAGGATATGTACATTGTGTAAAGACGCTGCCAAGAGAAGACTTTGCTATGCTCGTATCTGCAGCTCCTCCAGAGCAATGCAGCGATTGATTGCTGTTACGGTGGTGCAGAGGCAAATGACCTAGCCTTTCAACTGCTCACGATCAATACGTGCTGCAGGCAGAAATGCTGCGTGCCTCTCCTCCCACATCCACTCAGAGGTGCATCAGCAGACATACCAACCGGACAGACGCAGTTCTTCCTTAGTCCTAGCTTTGGTTACTCCTGAGCACTGAATATGATCGTCTAGAATGCTCATGTTCATGGTCTATTTCAGGCTAAGGCTCACAGGTTGGTTCTCACCTTTGAATTGGGTAGCCAAGCTATTTATTTTTTGAGTTCTTGTCACTTAATGAAGGAATAGTTTGCCCAGAAAATGGACAAACTTCCACCTATTCTAGCTGTAGTTGAAACCAAGGGTGTTTGCTTATTTAGTTTTGGACTGAAGCTAAAATAATGTTTCAGTCTATCAGCATCATAGACTTCCCCTCCACGTCAGCTATATTCGTCCATTTTTTTTAGCTGACACATTCGTGTAAGGAACATGCATTTGATTTACATTGGCTTGGGCTACTTCTGTGACCTGCATGCAAAGGTTTCTGCAGCAGAGAGCAGAGTACTTCCTCAACCCTCTACTAGAGCAAAAAAAAAAAAAAAAAACCCTGTGTGGAGGCAGCAGCAGTAGTTTCCTCTCAGATTACCTACTTCAGCCCCCTAGTGTTGGTTGATGGCCTCACACATACGGACTTCCTACATGTACATTGACCAAGCATAGACAAAGGAATCTAGTATTTCTTGCTCCATAGGTGATGGATGTGTCTAATTGCTTCTTATCATTTCGCTAAAAATGATCTGAGAAATGTACAGTCGTGTAGTTCAAGCTGTGTCCAGCCCAAAAAGAGCATCAATGAAACGCTCAGTAAAGAAAATGTAATGTCCAGTATAATTGTACTGGGAGTAATAATGGACTTGGCTGGTGTTATGAACGATGTACTGATGATGCCTGTGTTATCTCTGATGTTCGTACACGATTTAACTGATCGCTGTCTTTATAATATAGGCTGGGTGTTGCTTATATATTGCCTTGCTTACGATAGCTGAGATGAGTGTACAATCAAAAGCATCTTTTATTAAAGGTACATGAAATCATGGTTGATCTGAAATGGATGAACAATTGATTATTGCACTGTGCAGCATGTCCAGCCCTTCACGTTATGTGGATGGATGGATTGGATGAGTGGTGGATAGGTGTGTCTCCGTTTTGGTAAAATTGCCACATGCAGTATATTTGAACCACTGCATTTTAAACATTATTATTATTATTATTGATAAAGGCTGTTTATAGATGCTGCAGGTTCCTCTGAGAGGAAGCAGACATGGTATTACTGGTGAGGTTTGCTTTGTTCAGCCCCTGCTCGCTACTTTTGGTTTCGCCTCCCTTCACTTATGTAACTGCAGCTTTCTGTTAGAAAGGCCTCTTTTAATTATCACCACTAAATTATGAGTGTGGCTGTGAGCCTGGAGTGCTTTTAGCTTTAGTTATAGAAGTGCACAGATTTACAAAATAAAAACACCCAACAGAAAACTCTTACCTACATATTTAACAGTTATAGGGTGAATGTGTTTTTATATGTGCTTGATTGGTAGTCAGATGTAAATGGAAACGTGGTTATGATGATGGAGCAGGTGCTGGCTTTATACCTGCAGTGCATTGGTGTGTGTTCTGTTTTCGCTGGAGCTGGTAAAAGGCTGCACAGCTGGCTCACCTAAGTGCAGCTCAATGCAGCCCGGCTGTTTAGAATAACCATGTGTCGGCACACCCTGCGTCGGCTAAACAGCATCCTGGGTGAAGGAGTATTTTAGGCCATCATCGCTGACCTCAGAAGCTAAAGGAAAAGGCTGGGTTCACACAGGATGTCTGCAGGCTGCACACACGCGCAAACGCATTGTCACACATTTCTGCTTAACAAATGTGATGCCCTTGCACCCAATTAACTTAAACACCAACTCCTAGAGCAAGATGTTATGGTCAACTTTGCACTACATTTACTTCTGGGTGAAGAGAGAGATGTTTGTGCTATAGATACTACAACTCCTTAGTAGTTCCTTCATATAATATAGTAAGCTGATGCTAGCCTGAGAGTGACAGCCCACTGGCTTTAAAGCTACTCAATAGTTAGATTGCTAATCTAAATGTTTAAAAATGTTCCCATATTTAAATGCATTAGTATTCCATCACATTTTCCTTTTCTTGCTTTTTCTTCAGGGGCTCCTGGGCAAATATTTGATTGAGAACTCCTCTAATGCTGAGAGCAAAGTCTTTTATTTAAAGATGAAGGGTGACTACTATAGATATCTTGCAGAGGTTGCCTCCGGGGATGATAAGAAGGGTAAGTGTGTCCTGCTTTTCTCTAATACTTTTTTTTTTGTAACCAAGGAACACTCTTTCATTGAGAACTAAGAAAATGTAACTCAATATTTTTAGTTTCTTATTTTAATCCCTAAAACAGTCAATAACATGGTGGAGCTAAGAGAAAGTAAATAATCTATATTTGCTTTGAAGATAAAACGATGTGATTGCAGTTGCAGACCGATAACGGCAAAAACGTACCCCTGCAGACTCGTGCAGTTGTGTATTAAAATCCCTTCGGGGATTTTGGCACAGAGCAGGCGCTCGAGTTTATACAGAATGGTGTGAAAGACAAACAAAACATCCGGTGAGTGACGGATCTGCACACAAAAACACCTTGTTTGGGAGAGAGGTCGGAGGAGAACGACCAGTCTGGTTCGAGCTGAACGTGAGGCTGAAATTCAGATAACCGTTCTTTACATCCATGGTGAGCAGAAAAGCATCACAACATGCCAAACGTAGATGCAGATGGGCTACAACAGCAGAAGACCACACTGGGGACCACTAATTCCTAAGAGCCAAGAGCAGGAACCTGTGGCTGTGGTGGGAACGGACTCCCCGAAACTGGACAGTTGTGGATTGGAAAAAGACCAGTTGTAGTGAGCTAAAGCTGAATTTTCTGAATTCTCATATCAACAAGATGTTTCTGCTCAGAAAATCACTGCGCACTGGATGTTTTTTGTTTTTCACACCACTTTGTGTAAACTCTAGAGACTGCTATGAACGCCAACGGATCAGCAGATTCTCAGCCCGTCTGACACCAACAACCATAATCGCATGTAATCTTTCTCAAGATCTATCAGCTGCAGGGCTGTACTTTGTGCTCCCTGATCTACAGCAGAGTAAACTGTTAGTTGAACAGTTGGTACTTCAGCCTAGGATGATAATATGAACATTGTAACTTTTTTTTATGAATGAATGAATTTTTCTGAAATAAGAGAAAGATTTTGTATTTTTATAACATGATCATCAAAATCCAAGAAGTTAAGAGAGTAACAAGTCGTATACACATCCCGTGCTCGGTCATTGCACTTGTGTATTGATAAGAGCAATTATATATGAAGAATAAATTATTATGCATGTATGTAAGTGTGTCCTATTTGCTGCGTAATGAAATGTTATTAAATATTAAATAAATGACGCAATGAGTGAATGATGCACAGAATTTAATAGTAGATAGGCTCCCGAGTGGTGCAACTACAACGCGTTCGCCCCATCGTCCGGAGATCACGAGTTCGAATCCGGGCGATGCTATAGCTGCCAGGAGCCCAGAGAGCAAGATTGGCCGTGCTCTCAGGGTGGGAGGGGCCGCATACTCTCTCCCCCCCATGTCAATCAGCGCGACACTGTCCGGTCACGGGCGTCTGTAAGCTTATGTATACAAGAGGTGGGCGGGAGCGCTCTCCTCCAAGCACGCTACACCGCTCCCAAAGGTTGCATGAGCAACAGCTCGAAAAGAGGCGGCGGTTAGCGTCACGTGTATTGGAGGAAGCACGCAAAGGCTTCGCCCTCCTGGACTGGCAGTTCGTCATGACAAGCGGGGAAATCACTGAGGGGTGGAGATGACTAAATTAGGGAGAAAATCAGGGAAAAAATCAAAAAAAAAAAAAAAAAGAATTTAATAGTAGATATGAACGGATTTACAGATTTCGCTCTCTCTCTTTCTCTCCCTCTCTCTTTCCCCCTCTCCCTCTCTCTCTCTGACTGAGGATGGTTTAATTCCCAACAGCAAGGTTGTTTTTAATCCCTTTAATAAAATGACATAATGCCTGGTTTTGCTGAGACTAACTCTTCTTTTGCCTTAGTATGGTAGATTAGATACTCGCTATACATCGTCCTTTAGATTATTTCAAACTGCCATTCTCTCCAAAGCCTAACACTAGTTAGTGATGAATAAATAATGCATGGTAATCATTTCACCACTTAATATTTTATATCCTAACCATTTTCCTTTCCGTCCTCGTAGACACGATAAGCAACTCGCAGAGTGCCTATCAGGATGCATTTGACATTAGTAAGAAGGAGATGCAGCCCACACACCCCATCCGCCTGGGTCTGGCCCTCAACTTCTCCGTATTCTACTACGAGATCCTCAACTCTCCCGAGCAGGCTTGTACCCTGGCCAAGCAGGTGGGTGACAGATCACTGCACAGGAACTCATTCTGCTCACACATGCAATTTACTTGAATTTATGCAAATTCTGACTCTCCTTGTAGGCCTTTGATGAAGCCATTGCCGAGCTTGACACGCTTAATGAAGACTCGTACAAAGACAGCACACTCATCATGCAGCTACTTAGAGACAACCTCACAGTAAGTTATACACACATCTGAAGGACAGTGCTACAGCGTTTGAAACCAGTGTGATCAAAACACAAACTGGTGTTTGACATTATATCACAGCCCTGTTGAATTCTGGATTCTGATTGGTCAGAAGCTTTGATTTATTCTCTTCAGCAGCACTGCTCACAGGTTTATATCAATGTGCATGTTCTTACAACTCCAAATAAACAGCTAAGAGAATGTATAATAATTGGGATTTTAGTGTTTAGTTAGCCTCTATGGAAGGAGTCTTCTGTGTCGGTGCTTTGTTATTTAGCAGTAGGGCTGTTCCTTTAAAGCTGTTAAAATGCGAATGATAACAGGAACCAGTTTGTTCACAGACTTTGCACATTACTTGTAACTGTAAACGTATACAGCTAGTCTTTTATTATGTCATTTGCAAATTGTTGTGGTGTAAGGGAAATAAAACCCGATGGGGTGTTTTATAATGGGGAAATAATAAACTATGGTTTAATAAAAGCTGCATCTCACCACCCCATTGTTTAATATTTTCCTATAACCAACACTCTGTGTCTGTCTCTGTTTTCCTTACATATAGCTAGTTTGTAAAATGGTGATAAACATGTGAGTAACATTGAAAATCTTTAAATCCTTCTCTTTCAGTTATGGACCTCTGACAATGCAGCAGATGAGGGCGAAGGAGGAGATGGCGAGAACTAAGACTCCGGCGTGTTGTCTTCACAGATAAAATAAAAACAAAAGGGAAAAAAAGAAAAAAAAACTTTTTACACATCTTCATTCCTTATTGTTTCACTTACAATTATCTAGTCATGTAAACCCATGATCATTACCAATGAGCCGTGTTTATGAGAATTCCTATTGTCCTGTTATTTTAATCACTTGGCTTGAGGTTACGATGATATTAAGTTAAAATAACTCATCCATTCCTTGGTTTTGTGGTTTTGTCTGTTTTTGCCTTTATGTGCAGTGTCTGCTGTAGAAAAGTATTAGCCTCACATGATGTCAGCAGTCCATTAATTCTGAGACAGCTAGTGTATGTCCTCTGCAGATTCGCTGAATTAGACACGTCTAACAAACACCGGCAGTCTTGGGTATGGCAGACGGGCTTTCTTCAGTAACGAAGTGTGTGTTTTTTGGCCACTTGTGCAATACATGTTTGCCGAAGATTAAAACACTTATGAAGAACGTTAGTGACGGCTTGAACACTCCTTCACTCCAGTACTGTCGAGACAAAAAAGGCTGCTGTCGGGTAGCTAATCAGCTAGCACTACTCAGCCTGGCAGTTCTGCTCACTGGCTCTTTCAGCCAAGGTTTCTCTTAAGTAACACGACAAAACACTCCTTTCTAGTTTTGTTTTACTTTAAAGCATGCCTAAGTCAAAAAGGTGCCACTTTATTAACATTTACAATGGATTAAACAACAACAACAAAAAAAAAAGATAAAAAGGTCATGCATGCCCATTTTTCAGTATTCACTGGTATGGGAAATAATACTGCATACCCAGTGCTCCCTGGTTTGGTTAAATACTTTCATTGCAGGATTGTGCACATATTGAGATCTTTCGGTTTGTCCAGTGATGTCGATAGATATACAGACCACTATTGTGTTTTTGCTAAGCTGTTGATTGTAGTCCCCCAAGAGCCTTGTGAAAATGTTCAATCGCCCTATGTAACAGCTATGTAACCTGAATTAAAAGTGACAGTTTTATAAACCATACATAAACCTTCTCTCTGTGGTTTGTTCCTGATTCTTTCATTTAATTCTTCGTGTTAATTAATAATGACTGCATTTTAAAATGATTCAATCTTTTTCTATTTTTATCTACGATCTGATCAGTGAGCAGCTCATGTCTTGTGTGTAATTTAGCATTATTGTTTGCTGATCAGGACCTGCACTTTATTTTTTAATATTAATGGATGCTTTAAATATAAGTAATTTAAGTAATAAACTTAAATAAAGTAATTTAATATGAATATAAGTAGGATTTCATTTTTAATGATTAACCAAGTGAAGAATGCTTTGAATCTTTTTTTTTTCCCATTGGACATGAGGTCGAGCATACAGTGGTTAGCTTGGCTGTACTCAATCTATACATTATAATGCAAGTACACATTTATAGTATAGTGTAGTGTAGTATAAGTTCATGTAGTTGTGTGGGTATTTATTTAGTAGCAATAAGATGCTGTGTCCATAAGCAGTGCATGGCTCAGTCTGCTCTTCCTCTGACTTTTCTAAGGCTAAAACTTATACCCCACTGCAGACATGAAGTAAAAATACTCCCAGACCCGGATTTATCCTCTTATAACCCACAAAGTTAATATTATATTGGAGAACGTCGTGTATCGCGGGTGTCTACGGTTTCCTCTGGCTAAATTAAACCTCACGTTTGAGGAGGAATTAAAGACCAATAAGAAGCAGCTGAGCAGCGCCTTCACACCGAGTGACTACAAATGGAGCTGATCCACTCCTGCGCTCCGACAAGTACTTCCGGGTGTCGGCTCTGTGTTTGGGACTTTTCGCTGTTTCTTTTTCGGCGTGGTCGGGATTATGTAAAAAAAAAAAGTTTTATTAAAAAATCGGATTTGTTTAATATGAAAAAAAAAGAACTTTATTTCTACTTTTGCGTGTCTATGAAGGGTCCGTGCGGAGCCGACTCTGTGCCATGTCCAGATGTTAATCCACGACCGCATCAGTAATCCGTCGGATAAATCATGTTGCTGGTTGTTTAAAGTAGATTTGTTCGCTCTCAGTGCGCCATGAAACACGTCGTTTTTGTTCTGACATCCTTACTTTTGACAGAGTGCTCCAAAAGACCTGGCACACATGGCGAGTATGGTGAGTTCGGGAACCTCATGTGCACATAAACTTCTTCATGGGAATAGATTTGTGATCATTGCACAGACAGACAGACAGACGAGTTTATTATAGTTTACTCACTCTGAACAAAAACACGTATAAAGCTCTGGTGCATGAATGATTTAACTTATTTAAGATACTTTAATTCATAATCTAAATTCAGTCGAATCGGATTTGAACTTTCACAATGTTGAGTGTTAGTGCTGATAGACCTAATGATTAATGAACCCTAATCAAACCCTGTGCCCACATTTCTACCCTTAAAGAAACAGTTCAACCCCCCAAAAAACCCACAATAAACTGTTTTCCCTTTAACAAGTCTGTTTTGTGAGGTAGTTTTTATTTTTGTTATGGAATGAGACATGCTAACAAGCAATAAACTTGTTAGGCTGCTTGTCTGGTTGTCACATGTCCTGCTTACCTTTAAATTACATTCATGGCATTTGGCAGACACCCTTATCCAGAGTGACTTACATGTATCTCATTTATACAACTGAGCAGTTCAGGGTTAAGGGCCTTGCTCAAGGGCCCAACAGTGGCAGCTTGGTGGTGCTGGTGCTTGAACCTCCAACCTTCTATATAGTAACCCAACACCTTAACCATTGAGCCACCTCTGGCCCTCTGTTTATTTGTCTTGACTTATTATGTGACTTGTCTTTGTCTAATTTGTCAAATCATAGCACTGACAGCAGTTCACGTGTTCCCTGCAGAGTTCCATATTTCAGTTCCTGTTTCATTTTGCTTGCAGATCACTTGAGGTCCTTGCTGTCAGACTTTGATGTTCTGAACCTGTCCAGTCTGCAGCAGCACTCGGTGCGTAAGCGAGATGTGCAGAGCCACACGCATGCAGAGAGACTGCTCACTTTCACAGCCTTACACAGGTGAGTCACGGGTTTGTCCTTTTTTCCCAGGGTGGCATGGCAGCTCAGCGGGTTTAAACCCGAGCTTGCGTTACTGTTGAGTTTTGCATGGTCTCCCAGTGTCCTTTCCTCCCGGTTCTCCTGGTGTACCAAGGTGCTGATTAAGCATTGCTGATTCAACCCTATGTGCACTATACACGTCTTCTCCTGGAATGTGGTGGTGGTTTCTGCTTGGACAAAAAGCTACATCTGATTTAGATCAGTTTTTTTCTTTTGCAAAATTCCCATTCGCCAGCTGCACAACCCAGTGGCATTTCCCAATAAGGAGCTGCTGTTAGTGGAAGTGACAGTTTTTTGGCCATTTTTAAAAGAAACATGGTATCATCATGGTTATTAGTGTGGTAATGAGACCATGCTTCCAAATATAGAGCAATGTGGCCTGAATATGTCAGTCTGTACCCAAGATCTAGGCATGTTATGGTGAAAGTCTTGCGGAATTTGATGTCACTTCTGCATTTATATGGTCTTCTACGAATTGCATGCTGTAAAAGTGAAAGGGGAATAAAGCAGTCCTCACCCTGCAAAACAAGGTCTAAGACCTGTTTTTATAACTTGCTACTCTTGCTGTCTATGTGCTTGGCTTTTCAGGCATTTCAGGCTCTACCTGGCCTCCAACACTGAACTGTTCACTGAAGACTTCAGCGCTGTGGTGGTGGACAACGACGGCACACACCGCAACTATGAGGTCCACAGGCAAAACTTCTTCACGGGCCATGTCATCGGTCAGTCCTGAAGCATTAATAAAAGGGATTCTCTGTCATTCATATGTGTTTGTGTAGTGTTTAACATAGGAATATAGTACAGCGAGTAGGGTTGACAAGGTTGTTCATTGTGTGTGTGTGTGTGTGTGTGTGTGTGAGAGAGAGAGGGACAATGTTGACTAAATATGCATCAACGTGAGCTATTTTTGAGGCAAACTGTTTATCTGTGAGATACAGGGGTTAGACAATGAAACTGGAACACCTGTCATTTTAGTGTGGGAGGTTTCATGGCTAAGTTGGACCAGCCTGGTGGCCAATCTTCATTAATTGCACA